>APFE030030912.1:4606-57142 GCA_000404065.3 Pinus taeda | reverse complement strand
AAATATATAATATAAAGAAAATTTATTGCTATAATAGTTACTTTAATCAACAATATTTTCCGGACGATGCACCGATATCAATATCAAGAACATGACCGCCTGGCAGCGTATCGCCGTTCTATTACTCACATTCATTCCGTGTGCGCCCCGCCCCAAAAAAACAAAAGATTGATGTTGTAGTATCAAATTGTAAATTGGTTTCTTTTTAGAAGTTACACAGTTGGCAAGCCGAATAATTAATTCAATATTAGCCGTTTTAATCTGTATCTTGTGCCACAAAATTGCGCCATTCCTTCCTTCGTGCACCAAGGTATCGACCGACAACTCAAACTTGAAGAAAACGAGGATATCCCGTGTTGCAGATAGATGCACATGTCTATCAATTTGATCTTATTACCGCCATGATCGTGACAGGAAGCTCCATAAATACGCGCGCACAAGGGGTCCGCAGTTTCCTGGTTCCTCGCCAACATCATTGAGTTCCGTAGCGTAGTGGGCGCACAAATTATGATTGAACAGTGATACGCGGAAAGCACTGCAAGCAAGCAAACTGGTGCTCTATAAATACGTCATTTTGTTCCCATTCCTCGCTGCCTGTGTTTTATATTACATCTCATTAATTCGTTGCTCGGATATTGAGATTTTAGTGCAACGTAGTATTCACAACCTAACAACAGCATTAATGGATGTAAGGGTCTCTACTGCAATGGCCAAAGCTAGCGAGGCTGTCCAGGCAACAAGTCTGTGCAGGCCATTCCCTCTGGAAACAAAGATAGGAAGATTAGTTGGCAAGTCACAAATTTCCCAATTTCACGTGATCAAGAGAAGAGCTGCCATTAAAGCTGCGAGCTCTCACGGCAATCAATTTGGGCCAGGTACTTTACTTTAACCATGCGCAGCTTATTAGCTTCATACTATGGAGTAAGTTACTAGAAGGAAAAAAATTTCCTTTTACCAAGTTTCATACAAATTTTGGTTCACTCTAATTTTTTTTTAATATTGCTTTGCAGGTGGACCAAGCAGCGTGGACGCAGAGTTGATAGTGTTGAGAAAACGGATGCACGAGCTGAGATTGCAGGAAAGAAACTACTCTCCTCCGCAGCACTGGATGAATTGGGAGAAGGAGTGGTCCGTTACTTACGCTTCAGATGTGTGTGAAGTAATGGGATTGTTGCAGAACAAGTTGATGAACACCAGACCTTGCATTGCCATGGCTGCTCTGGTCTTGATATCGTTAAGTGTCCCTTCATCTCTGTTGTTTCTCCTCTCTGAAGCCTCTGGTCCCTTGAGCGCATTGGCTGTGGAGTTTCTCAACATCTTACATGCCCAAGGTTGAATGGCTTCTTGAACACGAACCATTTTTGTGATTCCATGACTGTGACAAACGAATTCGTTTGTTTAGGAAATATATTTTTTAGTAACCGCACGACGAGCACTTGGCATAGTAGGGAAAGCATGAAACAATTGATTGAGAAGTTTGTGACTCTCTTTCTGATACGGCATGAATATGTGTTCTGCTGTGGTTAATCTGAGATTTATGTATAATTTTTTTATGGCTGATTCATTATAATGATTTTATTTTGAATGAAGATACTCTGTATTCATATTTAATGGGCATGTTTACAGTTAACATCTGCATCTAACGAACATCATTGACTTTGCTCTACACTTCGATGCATTGAATCTGCAATCAGATAAAAGTAAAAATATAAGTTAATCATCCATTACTAAAATGGTTTATTTTTTCAGCTTTGATTATCTATATTCTATGTGTTTTTATCAGTCGGTGGTATGATAGTTTATTTATGTTTTTAATAATTATAATTTTTCTAAATGCAAGCATATGTAATTATGATTTATAAACCGCTCTTTCCCTAAATCACATGGAAATTAGTCGGTGGTATGATAGTTATCTATGTTTTTAATAATTATAATTTTTCTAAATGCAACCATGTGTAATTCATGATTTATAAAGAGCTTTTTCCCTAAATTACATCGAAATTCTTATGGTGCCTTTCTCATCATTTATATTGTCAATTTTAATTTTATATTTATTAATTTATCAGATTTAATTTAATTTATACATTATTTTTTAATTTTTAATTATATATTTTTATATATTTTTTTAATCTTTATTTCTGAACTGGCAAGTTTTTAGAATTTATATTCTATAATTATTTATAACTTTCTCACCCTAGGTCCATAAGCTTATATTGAAAATGGTCTTATTTGTTGGGAGTTGAGGGAGCAAACACTGGAGTGAGTTGAGGGAGTTGAGGGAGCAAAGGGTGGAGTGTCTAGAACCTTATCCATTTCAATGCCTTGGTTTTGTGCCTCCTGTTATTGTGGTTAGGGTTTTTCCACTACTTGTGGCAGGAGGTTTGTCTTTGCATGTGCTTTTCATGCGGGGTTCTGCTCTGTG
The DNA here is from genome assembly GCA_000404065.3 of Pinus taeda. Classification (NCBI taxonomy): domain Eukaryota; kingdom Viridiplantae; phylum Streptophyta; class Pinopsida; order Pinales; family Pinaceae; genus Pinus; species Pinus taeda. The sequence continues at coordinate 54,720 of APFE030030912.1, read as the reverse complement.
TTGTTGTCAAGTTCATCTTATGTGTTGAGGTTCCCTTGGAGTCATTTAGCCTTTTCGTTGCTTCCTTTTATTGCCTGCTTCTGCTTATGCATCTCGTCAGGGTTTTCATGGTTGTCACCTACTTCTCTATGGCCTTTGTGTCCCACTCTTTGTTTGCCCGAGGCTTTCTTGCCGCCGCCTTCAGGGGATTTTCATTGAGTGTTCTCTGATCTGATCTTTTCAGCTCTACATCTCTGTTGTAATGATGTGGATTGTATTATCATGAGGGATTTATGGTTCATATCGTCGTTTCATTCAATGCTCATGGCCATTTCCTCTGGGTTTCTATGGGGTTTGTACCTTGGTTTGCTACCTTTCTGGGTTTTGGTAGTGGGCCTATGTGTCCTTTATGTTTTTATGTATGTATATGGCTTGCTCATGGTCGTCGGTCTCTTTCACCTGGGGTGGGGTCTGTGTTTTGCATGGATCCTTGGGGTTTTGATTTTGTTGCATGTCCGATTTTGGGTTTGGGGTTGTTTTACATGTTGTCCCTTCGAGGTTTTTTCTTATACAAGAGATTGTTTCTCAATCTGTTTTCTCTTGGAATGTGGGGTGTATTGTTAAGTCACACCATGATGTGAAGGCCACCGGTTCAAAACTCGTGGGAAAAAATCTAGTCATTTAAAGGGTTGATGAGGCCCAAGCCATATGTGATATCAGGGTGATTTTGACGGCTTAGATGCCCCTAGGTCGCAATTTCTCAAGCCACAAGTCAAGCCCAATGTAATATTTGGAGAACTTGATAAAATAAATAAATAAATAAATTATTCTTATATATTTTTATTTTTAAGTTATATATATAAAGAGAGAGATTGATAATGTAATTAAATAAATTTTGTATTATTATAGATATTGTTTATCAAAAATACAATCATGTTCATTCTTAACCATGGAATTAGAATAAATAATTTTGGAATTTCACTTTTATATTTGAATTTAGTCTTAAAAAAAGTCTAAAAGAGGGTATAGTTTTCTCTTAATATAATGTGTTAAGGAGGCATTTAGGTTGAAGTTGACACCCATCAAATTTATGGAAAGGTGATGACCAGGCATATGATAGTGGTTCATGTGAAAGAAGGGGAGGGATAATAAAATTCATTATCATTTTAGTTTTTAATCCAACATCTAATTCTCCACTTTACTTGAGAATTAATCCATATCCTAAATGAATGATGAAAAAACATGGGTGGGGTCATGAAGTTTTAAAGTTAGAGTTAGAAGTTATTAATTTATGAGGTATTTGGGAATCTCAATGTGTTGCTCCTCTATTTAGTTTTTTTAGTGTTTCTAGGATGGGTTTGGATATCCTCAAATAGTGTCAAGTGGAGAAGGATTAGAGGAAAGCATACTGGGCTTGTTCTTAGCTATTTTATTTGGTCTAGGGAAAGGCTTATTTCAATTTCACCTATATGATTTATTATGTCAATCTATTTGCTAGTGATGGGCTTCAAGAACCGATACTTTTTAGGTTGCAATCAATAACTTAGCGTAAACAAATTAGGGAAAGGCTTATTTCAATTTCACCTATATGATTTATTATGTCAATCTATTTGCTAGTGATGGGCTTCAAGAACCGATACTTTTTAGGTTGCAATCAATAACTTAGTGTAAGCAAATTAGATAAGGGGTAGCATAAATGGAAATCAATGGCAACAAGGCTAAAAATAAGCATGCAGTTAGTGTAGGTAGGGTCAATGTAACTAGAAAGGGAAGGCGTGAGGCTTGCATAAACCTAATCAAGAATGATTCTCAATAGAATTTATAGTCATTGATTTATAGTTAAAAAAATGAATATAGTTTTTTGAAGAATTTAAAGATCCTAAAATAATTAAATTATGAAAAAATAATAAAGAAATATTTTATATTAAAGACATCACATGTTAAAAAGAAATGATTTATCAAATTCAAAAATAAATTAGATATTTTTTACCATTGAAAAAAGGTAAATAATTCATTAAAAAACATGTTAAATGAAATATTTTTATGTTCAAGTTATGAGGTAGCTCGTATTAGGTAGACTATGAGATTCAAGATATAAATTCAGGTAGATAAGCAAAAAAAATCAACTTGTTCTTATTGAAAATTTTACAATTTATTATGTTATTATAATCCATTTTATTTTAAATATTTAAATATGTAATTATATTGACATATTAAATGAAATACAATTTTTATATATTAAGTTGCATACATTATAGCTCTTTTTGGAAACTTTTCACCCTAAAAGCAACTCCATAATCCACACATTAAAGAATAGAATATTAAATTTGAAAAAATAATGATGTGAGGGAATGAATATTATATTATTGTTTTGAATTGATAGATAGAAAGAAGAAATGAAATATTTAATTAAAATTAAAATTACTTGATAATTTTTATATTGTAAAATTTATTAATGAAGATATGATATTATTTTAAATTTTTTACTTTTGATTTATTTTTCATGTGAAGAGTAGTTTTCTTTGTGACAGGTAGTTGAGGACGTGAAGTGGTGGTGGTGGGCAAAATTCGAAACTAGTTGCTTTTAATGAGTTTTTTTGGAATTTTTTCTGGTGGGTTTTTCTCGTCCAATTTCTCTAAAATTCCACGGGAATTTATTGAAGTCATAAGTTTGATGGGTATGCCCTACACAATCTAAGTTCTCTGGGGTTTTTCAAGGTGCTAAATCCATATCTACAATCAAAAAATCAGTTTAAATAACACAAATCAAGATTTCACCTCAAAATTTTCAACCAAATCCAAAAAGTCCACTAAAAAGCAACTCCAAATTGTAACTACACAATAGCAAAGACTTAAAAAACCACCCAATAAGTTTACATTTAAATAAAATCATAATGACAAACTACTAACTACAATGTCAAATTTTTTATTTCATTGATTTATATTTTAAATCTATTTGAAACTAAATAACAATTTTGTCTAATAATTCACATAACTAAAAAATATTTTCCCTTAATTATTAGAATATTTTTTCTTAAATATTATGTTTATAGTTTAATTATTATACATCAAACTTACATAAATGGAATTTAACTTCAAAAATATATTATTTTTTAGTATATATTAATAATGATAATTAATTTCTTCATACATATAAATAAATTAAACATATTAATAATAAAAATAAATAAATAATTAATTTTATTATTTAAAAATCTTATTATTTAAAAATTTGATTCACTAAATTTAATGAGATGATTAAGTCCATAAAATTAATATAGTTTATTTAATTTTGAGAAAGTAAGAAATTAATGAAACTATTTAACATGAGAATAAAAGTGAGATAAGTATTAAGAGATTACTAAGTTTATTTGACTTAACAAATCATTATAGTTAGTTTGATAATGTGACACATGTTATGAAAAAAAATGTGAATAAGAGCAAAGCATTTCAAACATATAAATGAATGATTAAAAAGACTTTTTTCATATATTAAACTTAGATCATATTAAAACATAATTTTCATTTATCTGAATTTTGTAAATTATATATTTTAATTTAATTAATTTTAATTTAAAAAAGAATATTATTTAATAATTAATATCATTTTGTAATTATAATATTTAAATTTATATTTTTTAATTAAAATAAGGAATATTAATTTAATAATTAATATACCTTTTTTGTAAATTAAATATTTTAAATTTAATTAATTTTTATAAAAAATAATGATATATTTTAATAATATAATAAATATATTAAATAAATTGATTAAAACCCTTAACATAAATATAGGTTTTAATAATAATTAAATAAAAACATTTTTTTAAATATAAAAATTCCATATTTATAAATCAAATTATAACAAATTATTAAATTAAGTATTTATAATTAAATATTAAAAAAATTAAAGTTATAAAATAAAGGTCGAAACTAAGGTTATGGTAAAGTTCTATTTAAAAATATTAAATGAAAATAAGTTATTACAAGATATGTAATAATAAAGGTAAAAATATTATATATAATATATAATATAATTAAATACAGCTCTTTTTTTACATAATATTAATATTAATGTTTTATGATATAAAGGTAAATCAATGAAGAGAATATATTTCCACTTTAATGTTTCTTAAACTTTTGCGTTTCGGTTTTCTTGTAATTAAATGTTTTTTTTTTACAAATGATCTATTTCTATTTTTAACATTTTTAAAATTTACTTTATAAATTTTTATTTAATTTTGTTTTAACCAATTTTATACTTTTGCTTTTAGTCGGCTTCATATTCTTTCATTATTTCAAGAACAGTTTCCATATTTAATATTTTAGTGAGTATCACTATTGTTACCAATTATTTATGAGGAGGGAGCAAATGAATCGCGTGAATCATTATATCATCAAATTTCATTTTAATGGATTGTTGTGTTGATTTGTTACTGGTAAAATATTTGATGTGTAATTGTGGTTTTTTTAGAGTGTTTTTATGGATTTGTGATTGGAATCTAGTGAAATAAATTGTGGCCAAGTCTTTATTTGTGTTGTTTAAACTTGTTTTTGACTGCATATATGGATTCAATACCCTCCAAAACCTTTGGGGCACTTTGATTGTTAAGAGTTCACCTGTCAAAATTGTGATTTCAACAAATCCCTATCGGTTTCTAAACAAATTAGATCAGAAAATGTGATTTCAACAAATCCCTATCGGATTCTAAACAAACTAGATCAGAAAATAAACCGGAAAACTTTCTAAAAAATCGCACTTAAAGACTACTCTATAATAAAATCATACCAAGAATGAGGATTTTTTTAAGTAGTAACTTATGAAGTTCAACCCAAAGTATCAAGAGCATTGACTTATTCACTCTCCCAACTTAAAATGATAAAATATCACATCCTCCACTTATTAGTCCTTGTCGTAGATGTTGACTCTATTTTAATTTGGGTTAACAAGCCAACATATTCAAGGTTTTAACAAAAATATTTTATCAAACAAAAATTTACCTAAAGTTTTAGTTTGGATCTCTTATTGTCGACAAGAATTTATGTTTTTTTTGTTTTTTATTAAAACTTAGGATAACAAGTATTGAATTGAGTTTAAAACATTTATGAACTTGAACTAATGCTAACTTTCAAGTTAACATTAGTCTGAAACATTTAGCGTGAATTTTTTTTGTATATACAAAGTTATGCAGGCATCGCCTGCCACTTCAACACTTGCCTCTCCTGTCGCCTCAACACCTGCCTCGCTGCCTCATCACCTTTAAAGATTATATCATCCTAATACCTACTTTATCCCAAATTGTCCCAAATCTTTTTGTTTATACCTTGTATTTGAATATGTATGGAACATGATTTCACAGGTCTTGTAGCTTGTTCTGGAAGTGATTTCACTCCAATCTTGCAGCTTGTCTTGGAATTTATTTTGTTAAACCACAGGTATACCATTTCTGATGTGATTTTCCTTTTCCGGTTAGAATGTTTTCTTCTATTGTGGCTTTTGAACTGTATTGTCACCCTACAGGAAAGGTCTTCACATCTTGAAGTGCATTATATTGTTGCTCTGCAAGAAGGTCTTCATATCCTAAAGCAATCTAAAGCCCAGTTCTTAACCCTCTGCAACATTTGAGCCTACATGTAGGTTAGTTTCAATTTCCTTACCAGTGAGTGTGCATTTATCTAATTTCCCAAGGCTTCAAACTTCATGAATTTTTTGAAATGACATATTGTGCACAGTGCCAAAGAGAGAATAAAGGTAACAGAAGTCTCAATATGTGAAAGGCTAACCTGGAAATTATTTCGCAAGAATGAAGATGAAGAAGTGTTGGCACCGTGTTGTCTTAAGTAACTCAATTACACTACTCAAGAAAGGCATTGGTTGAAACAACCTTTAACATGATAACCAAGCTTCATTCATTCATAAACCCCCGTAATAAGAGATTTGGTGATTATGGGTTTGTATGTTATACCATGCGGGCAACATAGTCTAGATTCAGTGTGGTGTGAAGCAAGTGGGCTTTAGGAAGTCGATTGAAGACTTGCATTATGGGTTATCTCATTAGTTTTAACACCCCTCAGTAAATATGTAAATGTTTTGTTTTACTGAAAATGACATGGTAAAACTGTGGGACAAGTAAAGACCAGGGATGGATGGTAAAACATAAATGTAAATTTTTTTATTTGAATTTTTTTATAAATAATCTCAGTTGGGACAAGGGAGCCAAGAGGGTGAGAGGGAAGAAAACCTGTGCCAACATTGGAGACTTGGTACCTGGTTGGAAGAGGTCCAAGAGAGAAGTTCAAGATTTAAGATTTAAAACCTAAAACAGGACATTATTGAAGGTAAGGTAGGACATTACCATTTAGGATATTCTTGAGCTTGTTGGTGGCTAGTGGAAACCCTAAGACAAAATTGTGAGTTTGTGATCATTTAGGTTGGACTTGTACAACCTTGATTCCTTTGAACATACCTTGTTATATCACTGTCAAGCAATTGGTCTTGGAAGAAACAAGCTCGGGGGGAGAATTGGACGTAATTTTCATTCTCATTGGTTGGGTGGAGCACTCTCTTTCCTAGTAATTTTGTGGCTCTGTGAAGTTAAAAAAACATTTAAGTACTATTGATGTGAAATTATATTCTCTTTTGTATATCAATTTCCTTTCAGATGTGAAATTGTTTTCTGGTGTACTATGCTACATTATTTTTATGAAGTATGAGATGTGTTGAACGAATGCAAACTATAACATTTCATTTCTCATCATGAAAGATAAAGTCTTGTGAATGGATGTGCATTGTAAGGGTAAACCAATAATTATGAACTAGGTTAGAGTTTAGGCCAAGTCAACTAGCTGACAACCTAGAAAACAATCTTGAGTTTAGGATAGGAAGTCTAGAATGGAATGAGTAGGTTCTGAAGTCAACTCTACTTGGGAATTCCATGTTAACAAAAGTAGCCTGAAAAATGAGGTATCAACATGGAGAACTATATTTACATGTAAATAAATTTGTAGACGATGGAAAATAAGTGAACAGTCTGAAGTATTAATTATTTTTATAACTTTGCATAAAAAGGACATTTTACAAATACTCACAACTAAAGAAGCCATAGCCAAGACTAGGATTACTTATGTATTGTTAGATAATCTGATAAAGAATTAAAGTTGTGAATAAACCAAAACTACAATGCTCTAAGGGTAGTAGCCATGGTTGTGTAAATAGAATTAAGAGCAACAATGAAGGGAGGGTTTACAACCCTACACATATGGAATGAGAACAACTCTGTGACAGGTACTAAACCGAAAGGTTGGCCATAAATTCAAGAAACAAAGGTAATTAAGAACCATTTATACTTTGACTAGAAGTGAGAAACAACATTGTAGCAATAATCATAGAAACTATTCACTTGAAAGGAAAGGAATAAAATAAAATACAACAATATTAATTTAAATATATTTCCTTGAAATAGTTTCATAAAAACATTATACACCATGAAGTACGATCTTAAAGGAACTAACTATATTGTAGTAACCACACAAATATTTCATACTAATTCCAAAGGGAACAATCACAAAATAAACTTGTTCGCAACCCAATAGCCATAATAGCATTAATGGCAACTTAGGGCTAAACGATTGTAGCTTGATAGCAAATTATTTCCTGTCGAAAAACCTCTATGCGAGGGAGAACACTAATTTGTTAGTCATAATAAATACTTGAATAAAAATGCATTAAATAAACATTACAAGCTCAACATGGTCTTAAATTCTGATACAATTCAAAAAAAAAAACTAAAATGAGCTCCAATCTCAAAACCATTCTAAAAATTTCGAATACGATGAGAATTCATTGGTCAGGTAATATAATTTCCAAGAGCACCTGGAAGAGGAGGGAAATTTAGAATAATTCAATGAAATCTCCAATAACTCCAAGTAAGTTTAAGCTTTAAATCATTTCTTAGAGCAGACAGAGAGACCTGACCTACACTCATTTAGAAGAAACAAATGTAAAGCATAAGAAATTAGATTCTCAAGAAATAAAAGAATTAAAATGAAAGGGTCAAATGAGATATGACTTGTACCTTAAAAGGTTACCACACCAAACTGACAGGTGTCGCACTAATAAAAGGAAACAAATTTTAGTATTAACCCCTTATCAAATCATGTGACGGCCTTGAAAAATAACATTTTGCAGAAAGACTTCGGAGTAGAAATGAAGTGTAAGACTATTTTACCTGAGAAAATAAAGTGGTGAGGCTCAATGTGAGGGTTAATACTCAAAGACTCCAGTCTGGCCATGGTTTTTGGTTCTAGATATTAATTAAAATGTAACCAAGATTAGAAATAAATAGTGAAGGCTTGAAGAACTTAAGGAGAAGAGAAACTATAAAGCACAGAGTCTCTTAGAATACATGTATCACTCAAGAAGATACCAAAAAGGCCGCAAGAAACCCTCCATTCTAAAACTAGTGTTTAGTTTTAGACGACAGAGCTTCACTAGCAAGTTGAGGAATGTGAATGAACTGGTGGTGAGTGCAAGGCAAGGGTAGTTACTCCATAACCACCTTGTCAAACCATAGACTGCCCTATAAGAACCATAAGATATCGATGGTGGAGATCATGATATATGTAAGAAGTGAAGTTAACCTCAAAACCATAACAAGGTGTGTGATAGATAGCTTCTATAAAACACTAAAAGGATCCATATATAACATAATAATCCAAGCGATGAGGTGTAACATATGCCAGCACCTTATATAACCAATGTGAACCTAATTAATTATTATACACAAGGTTATATTTAGGTGTATTAACAAGGTGTTGTCACATAAAAAACACTAATGTGCTTTACCTTAATACAAAATATGTTGGACTTATAGTATGAGTGATACATCAAATATTAATTACCATTTCAAAGAAAATGCCAGTTGAGTTCCTTGCTTATTTTATATATATATAACCCTAATGAATGGTAATGCATATCTTGAAACGCATGGTTGACATGAGCCATGTTGAAACTATAAAATCATGCATCTAAGTAAAGTATGTACATCATTAAGTAGCAACAATTTAATACAAATTTGGTTAAGCAAGTAATTTACCTTCAGATAAGGGGTATCAAGGAAACAAAATTATATATCTCCTTTACACACATTGTTGTTAACGCTAAATTTATGAGTAACCAAGGGTAAATAGCTAAGATAAAGAAAAATATAATTGGGAGATGCTATAGTGGTATTAGAGCTAAAGGGTTAAGCACTGAAGCTTGTTTAAGGGAACATAGTAACAACTTGTGTTTTGTTCCATAGTAAAAAAGAATTAGAAATATGGCAACTATGACTACAGGACCAAATTCTACATCCTTACCTAAACCAAATTTTGAGATATGGATACAGCAAGGTAAATAAATTATGTTGTTTCAGACAACGTTTAAGTATTATTTGAGCTGGAAATGAAGAATCCAGCCATGGGTACAATGAAAATAATTATGTTACATAAGTTAAGTTATCAAATACTAATGGGATTATTGTTGGGACACCCTTACTTACAAGAACTATTATGTTGAGCGTTTAGGAGAGAAAACAATTGTTTGGACAACTTAAGTATCAACACATGTTAATTAGTAAATCACATTCCATGACTGTGGAATAGTGAATAGAGAGAAGTTTATAATTTATAATGATAGGGAAGTGTATGGGTAGAAAAATCAAGAGATATATACCTGTGTAAATGAATAATTAAATCCCATACTGTTAAAAACCTATGAAACATCATATGGGCTTGTTAAAAGAGAATGCAGGGTGTTGCATATGAAATCACCTTGAAGAGTTCAGTGTTATCTACATGACGATTATATGTTCCTAGTTGCAAGCCCTTTTTGTTAATTAAAAAAAAAAAAACTAAATTATGTTTCGATACATAATTTATAAGGTCAATAATCATAAGGATGTCTTAAACTAAACCACTAATATGGCATTTTGAAGAAGAGACGGGTACAAAAGAAGTAAGGATACTATTGGTAAGTAATACTTACAGTTGGAAAGTAATTACTTAATTGGTATAAATTACCTCCTTGCACATGTATTGGATGTTGACCAAGAACCTAGCTAAGAGAGTGAATGAAAGGAAATACTTGGTAGTAAAAATAATCCTAACAAAAGTGTAATCTTATCTGTGTATGGAAAGAAAGTTGAAAAGGAAGGATTCTATAGTAACATAGTGACATACCCACAATAATAAGCACATTGTATGTTAAGAAAAAATCTGAGGCACCTAATAAAAAAAGAAAAACAAGAGGGTATACACAGAATAAAGTGTATATAGGAATTAGAAAAAGGAATGGAAGGGATTGAAAACCTGTAATACCTAAGAAAATGATTTGGGGTATTGGTACACCCAAGGAAGCCGCCCGAACATACTTATTGATAAATGTTATCAAAGATTGATCGAGGATATAGAACACTTACAATTACAAACTGTGTGTATGAATATGAGTCAATTAGATTTATCTTGGGTGATTAATGGTCATGGTTGAAATTTGTTTCATCAAACTAAGCATTAGAAAATGATATGACATACATTGATAATTGTGACAATAAAAGATAAAATTTATATGTCAATAGTATAACCTAGGAATAAATAAGCCTAATGAAGTAATAATTAGCTAGTATATATTTCATGACTGATGAAAATAAATTGATAAGATAATTAATGAACTTCCTCATTGAAAAGTCTCTTCATGAATAGAGCAAAGCCACAAAGAGATGAGTTACAACAGTAGAATAATTAGCATAAATCATATGCATGAAGGATTGTAAAAGTCAAGTAATTGAGAATTGCAATAGAATCATGAGATAAAATACTTGTTTAAAACTAATTAAATATTAAATATATATATATATTATATATATATTATGATAAGTTGTCATATAATAATTTGTGATGGAAAGGAGACTAGTCTCGAAAATGGTGAAGTGAGTGGCATATATGAGACTTTTAATTTGAAAGTGACATGATAATAATATCTAGGTTACGCCAAGACATCAAGTAAGAATAGAATCACATTGGAGTAGTGTTGTTGATACAGGAAAGGATATTAGTTTACACCAAATTTAATATGTATATACAGAGAAAGATAAGAATCAATTTCAAGAATACAAAAATTTTATGGGAAGAGTATGCAACGAGCCCTAAAATATACAAAATGAATGTTGAAAACTTTTGAATTTCCTCTACCTAATGAATGTAGGGGGCAGGGAAGGACTCAAGATGATGTGAGTTATAGACTTGTAATACCAAATCAGGGAGTGATTTGCTAATTAGTTTATTTTATAACTTCCTCACAATTAAAAGATTAAGTCTTATCAAAATCAAGATGACAAGAGAGATTTAATTAATTTAAATGATTATTGATGCAATAAATGAACAGGAATAGATGCAAGCAAGATCCCTTAGGAAATTTAGTGGGGAAACATGATGCTTTTATTTAAAAGTTTTGGAAAATATCGTAACTTGGGAAAAGGACAACCTGAGAAAAGATGTATATATATATATAGATATATGTTAGGTACACACGATAATGAATGTGTATACTAATATTCTAAGGAGGTTGTTGTCTTAACGTGACTTGAAGGAATTATAGTGAGCATAGGTGCGATGTTGAGTAAGGTAACCAAAGAAAATGTGGCAAATAATATTAAAAAAAAATGTGATAAGTTGTCATAATAATTTGTGATGGAAAGGAGACTACTCTCGAAAATGGTGAACTAAGTGGCATATATGAGACTTTTAAGTTGAAAGTGACATGATAATAATATCTATGTTAATCCAAGACATCAAGTAAGAATAGAAGCATATTGGAGTAGTGTTGTTGATACTCGAAAGGATATCAGTTTAAATAAGTATATAGAGAGAAAGATAAGAATCAATTTCAAGAATATAAAAATTTTATGTGAAGAGTATGCAACAACCCCTAAAATATACAAAATGAATTTTGACAACTTTTGAATTTCCTCTACCTAATGAACGTAGACGACGGAGGGGGACTCAAGATGATGTGAGTTATAGAGTTGTAATAACAAATCAGGGAGTGATTTCCTAATTATTTTGTTTTATAGCTTCCTCGCAATTTAAAAGATCAAGTCTTATCAAAATCAAGATGACAAGAGAGTTTTAATTAATTGAAATGATTGTTGATGCAATAAATGAACAAGAATAGATGCAAGCAATATCCCTTAGGAAATTTAGTGGGTAAACATGACGCTTTTTCTTTAAAAGTTTTGGCAAATATTGTAACTTGGAAAGAGGGACAACCTGAGAAAACATGTATATATATATATATATATATATATTATATATATATATATATTATATATATATATATATATATATATTATATATATGTTAGGTACACACGAAAATGAATGTGTATACTAATATCTAAGGAGGTTGTTGTCTTAACATGACTTGAAGGAATTATAGTGAGCATAGGTGTGATGTCGAGTAAGGTAACCAAAGAAAATATGGCAAATAATATAAAAAAAATGATGGTAGCATATTGGCACAAGTGTTACTTATGCATGTTGCCATATGATGTGTTAAGGTGGAAAATGCAACATGCCACAAGTCAATTGTACCCCAGATAAGTACCTTAAAGAACTTCAAATCATTTTATAAACACAAATAAAGTATTGTCAAATAGTTGATTAAAATGAACTTATGCTTATAAAATAACTAATATAGTTTGTCGAGGTAGTTGAAAGTCATGGAGATGCAAGAGGGGGAAGACCCCATAGCTTATTACACTTCAACAACAAGTGGAATCACATGTGACCTCCAAGCACCCTAATTAATAAGTTGCAAAAGAGAAAGGGATGTAAACCCCAAGAAGGGAGTTGAGGAAACTCATAGGTGAGGCGTGTCAAAAAGAATGATGGTAAGATTTTGTAATGTAATTTTTTGGTTAGTTTGTGTTGATTTTAAACATGTCGTGCTACTCTAGGTTGTGCCTTGAATTTTCATAATGGGTATTATTAATATTATTTTTTTCTTCTAGCCTCTATGGTCTACTGGGTAAATATCTGAAGGAAAAGGATACAACAAAGAAAACCAATTGAGTTATGGAACCTTGATTTTTCATGAAATAGCCAGTGGGTAAGTAACGAGGACATGACTGGGTCCACTTGCACAAAGTATAAGAAAACATTTACCATGAAAGTGGTAAGTTGAAGTAATTGTCCCAGAAAATGGTAATGTTTTGTTGTGGCATGTTTGATATTATGAAAGTATGATGGTGCCTAAGGATACTATGTGAAGGTATAATAAGATAACCGATTATTCTCAGGTTGGAATAAAATTATTATCTATTAATATTCCACTAGATCTACATGTCAAATGAATTAAAATAGTTTGTTATTGAATGAAGTGGATAACAAGTCGTGTTCTGGTTTATAAGAAAATAACTCTATTATAGTAACATGGCGAGTATGAGACAATCGACACGCATACGAGCACAAGAGTGAGAAACCACATGACTGTATACTGAAGAAAAATTGTGTATAACTTACATCAATAACCTGTAATACAGGATGAAAAGGGGCCAAAATTGGGAAATGTTGCAAAGTGGACCTTTGGTTGGCGCTAAAGAAAATTGCAAAGCAGCCCAAGATGGGCATAACTAAGCCTACTTGGACAAAGTAGACAACAATATGGCCATATTGAATATGTTAGGAAAGGAAATTATCTTAAACTCTACTCATGCGTGAATAATGTGCATGTAACATTGGAATTAAGATAAAAGTATATTAGTGCTAATTAGTACAAAAATTCACTAGTTGCAATCTCTCATAAAAGACAATAATTGTAAAAGGTTTCTGAACATATTATTATTACGAAGCAAATAGTGCATACGGAACTGGTACCTTTGTGGTCTGAAAATTACATTGGAACCACATGGTAGGGTCTTTTTCAATTGGCATTACCATTGGGTAAGTAAAATAATTTACAATGATGAGTTTACAAAGATGTTACTAACTCTTATTGATTACAGGTTACTGAATCTTGTTGGGTTGTAATGCATGTTTATGATCCTTGTTGGTTATATAAATAACAAATGATGTGTTTTTAATGAATATATGTGTGAGTGTGTTCTTAAATAATGATTGATGGAAACTAATGACCATAGTGATTGTAAATGTAGGTCGAACCTGATGGAGTAATCTTAGTCGAACCTATGTGCATTCTCGATCAGAGAGAAATTATGCTACAAAACCAAGCGATTACCTAGGTTAAGTGCAGTGGAAGAACTTCAACAAAGAGAGACTACCTGGGAATATGAAGACTATATGTGTGAGGCATATTCTAGACTATTTTGAGGGCTAAGAAACACTAATGATGGTGTTTTGCTCAAGGGGGAAATATGTAAAACCCCTCGGTAAAGCTATAAGTGTTTTATGTTACCTCAAATGACTTGCTAAAAATGTGGGCCAAGTAAAGGCCTAGGATGGATGGTAAAACATAAATGTTATTTTATTTATTTTTATAAATAAAACAATTTATGGCCAATCATAAAAGTATGGGAAAAATGTTTTAAATGAGAGTTTCATTTGCCAGACAATTAGAATATTTCTATTCCTCTCCCTAGATATAAATAATCTTAGTCAGGACAAGGGAGCCAAGGGGGTGAGAGGGAAGAAAACCTAAGGAAATCTTGGAGACTTGGTACTTGGCTAGAGGAGGTCCAAGAGAGGAGTTGAATCTTTAAGCTTTGGAACCTAAAGCGGGATGTTGTTGAAGGTACCGTAGGACGTTTCCAATTAGGGTATCCTTGAGCTAGTTGGTGGGTAGTGGAAACCCTAAGACAGACTTGTGAACCTATGAGTTCGTAGGGACTTGTACTGTCTTTATGTATTTTAATAGACCTTGTTAGGTCACTATAAATCCATTATAACACCCTCCTCCCACATTTAACCAAGCTAACTGGTCCACTGGGGTAAACCTCTGACGAAGAGTTACTATGATGTGATTCAACTCCCCATGTATAGTTAAGGAAGAAAAAAAAAATATGACCTTTCTTAGGAGCTACAAAACCTTCAGAACACAACCAACCCTTCCAAGTGCCCAACCCCTAAGAGAAATTTTCATTTTGTTGAGCTAGACCCCCAGTCCCTTGACAAACCATGCATGTGACTGAGACCCTTTAGTCACCCCCACAACAATGAATGCATGCGTCTATGGACTTTTTAAGGTAATTTTGAGCCAACAACCCAGATTTTGGCCCATGTTACCTATGCTAGGTCTTAGGCCTCTGCCCAGAACATCATGAAACTTCAAAAAACAATAAATAAAATGAATTAAAGATATTAGTGAAAACATTGGTACAAGGACTTGACCTGACCCCTACTAGCCATGACAAGAATTTCGTCAAACATATCACAAACATGTAATCTACAGGTCATAACCACATATCTGAGTGTAGGGGTCTCATACTTATCTGAGAATCATCAAGAAGAATTGATGCCTTATCATTATAGTTGTATTATCATCTATTATGTCATATATTCATTCACATTTCTTGTATTAATCAAATCATGATGAGAGCCATAACCAAATTTTTTCATGAACCATGCTTATAACCAGCGTATAAACAACATAATAACAAGAGTAGAACAGACATAAAAACCACATATTAACAAGTATATTTACACATGAAATACCAAAGGGAAAGGAGTTCTTATTAATGTATACAAAAGCCAACCAAGTGAGGGACTTCCATGAACCACCCAACCATATATTAGGTTGAAACAAATATTTCTTTCAACCAATCACCCCCGTGCTATATTCCAAGCATGAATGTGAGACTTATAAAAAACAACTAGGGCTTCCTCGGGATTTACTGCAATCCACGAAGGGATTCCTAGGCCCTATCCCTCATCTATACAACTAGGCTTTACCACAATCCCACCAAGGGATCGTTAGGCCTATACAAGCATGGATGCCTCTGAATCTCTCCGCCTAAACTATGAGGAATTTGTTTTCCTCCACCTCTAGGTTTTACCATGTATCCAGGCATTATTGGTTAAGGGACTCCTAGGCCCAATGAGGTCTCCACCCTCTAGGCTTTATCGTGTATCCCACATTATGGGTCAATGGATTCCTATGCCTAATCAAGGTTACTCACAACTAGGTTTTACCATATATCCCACCAAGGGGTTCCTAGGCCTTCTGATTAATCCAGAGACCACCCTAATCAGCTTCGAAACCATTTAGCAATCAAGCTCAACCAAAACAAGAGAACATCATCACACCATGACTATATGGAAATGGAAATGCGAGGCTAAAAACCATTTTCATATCTGGAAAGACCCCTACCAAAGACAATAAGAGAGCTAAAAACACACATGCATGTACCATGCATGTCAAAACTAGCAAGGAAATCATACATGCAACTCGATATATGTAAGTAATCATGTGGTAGTGACTTGATCCAACTCTTCCTTACTTGATATTTGCTTCTATTTTCCTTATTTGTCCTTCATTTGTTTTCCTTGCTCTAATGCTAGAGTGCTCCAAGAATACTCTAAGTGTATAAGAGAGAAAATGGGGAGAGAGCTCCACCCAAACCCTTAGAAACCTTTTTATTAGTGAGGTCTATATTTTCTTTTATTTCCATTATTTTCCTTCATTTTCCACCTCACATGAAACCTATGATCTTTCACCTTCCTTTTCTCCTATTTTCCTTTATTTTCATAAATAAAATGCCAATTGATGCCTCTTTCCTTTCCAAAGCCTTTTCCACTACCTTTTCCAATTTCCCTTAGCCATATTAAACCAAATGAACACCTACTTGGATGTTTTTCCCAACATTCAAGTTGGAATACATGTCCCATGACCTTGTTTATTATTTTTCCTTTATTAACTTTATTACATGGATTTTTTACCAGGGTTGTTACAAAATCCTTCCCCTTGGGGGAACACTATCCATGGTGTTCAATGACACCTATAAGCAAGAAGACTATTGAAAAGCAGAACATATTGCCTATGGATCTTTAGAACTTAGCTCGTGGTAGTATTTACAATGATCAATCTATTGAGAACATGAAAATTATACTATTTACTGAAGCTTTATAACATATCTCATTATGGCATTTACAATAACAACAATATTTGCTTCAACCAACAAATAACCATATTGTTCATGGAGCTTTATAAATCTGGCTAGATACAATATTTACAATAATATACACATGCACATTTTCTCAACCAGCAAATAAAAGGATATGATGCTTGTATCAGCAACAAGGGAATCCATAGACTCACACCTCCACCCTCAAAAGTAGTACCAGGATTCACCTACTTCCTAGGAAGTCCAGAATCCACTGTCAAAGTCAAACCTACATCCAATGTCCAGTGCTACAATCATGCACCACTTGTGCTCTCAGTGAATAGTTACTGACTTATTGTTCCAGGGTACACTCCCAATGTGCATATGATTCAATCTAGAAATGCTAATGACCAAAACAAATCCATTCCCTACCTTCCCTTCTTTGCTACATAGTCCCTCAGGAAATCTAGTCACCCCCTTTCGTGCAATCACTCACCTTCCAAGTTCCTCGAAATCCCCTTTCCCAGTCGATCCATCCTTGGCAAAGTTTCCTTGCATCAAAATGTCTAAAAACCAAGGCATATCCCTACCACAAAACCATCATATCAATCATAACATGTTCATGGAAATCAATGGACACTTGGGTACCAGTGTCCCAAAATGGCCATGCTCCTAAAGTGCCTTACCAGCATACTATTGCCTGTTCCAATTCATTTCACTTATGCTACTAATTCTTATATTCAGTTTCAACCACCCAGTCCAAGCATTTCCATACTTTCTTGTACCAAGCACATAATTCCCATTAGATCTAAAACAAATTGAAATAAATCCCAATCGTACCTCATTGGTGTCTCGTTAATAAGGTACACTTGCAATTATGTTCACTTCCTGTCATAGCAAGCCAAACCATCTCTTGACCAAATCATCATGTATAAAAATGTCGCATCCAGATAGCTAAAAAAGCAATCATCATAGATCAAAATCATGAATCGCGTGCAATCATCATAAACCAAAATCATAGATCACATGTAACCATCATAAATTAAAATCATATATCACATGTAACCATTGTAAATCAGAATCATAGATCACATGCATAATAAAACTAAAATAAAATATGGATTCTTATCCTTTAATTGGTCCTTAGCTTCTACCTTTATCCTTTATCTTGTCCGTATGCATACCGGATCAATTTCCACACCTGACAAAACCCCAGTTACTTCTCTTCAACCATTTACACAAACACATAATGTGCATCACACACATACAACCACACATGACATACAACACCATATAATACATGCACCTACACCTGACATACAACGCATACACCTACACTTGGTGTACAACACAACACATACACATGCATCCAGTGTATGGCACAACACATACACCTACACCCGTTGTATCACACAACACAATACATACACCTACATTCAATGTACAACACAACATAATACATACACCTATATTCGGTGTAATACACAACACAATGCATACACAAAGTACAACACAACAAATACACATGTCATGATACCACGACTACGCAATGCACATACACAGTACCATATGTACACAAAACAACATGTACAACATGCACACAATACCACATGTGCACAACACAACATCTACGACATGAACATAATACCAGATGTACAACATGTACACAGTACCACACATACACAACACCACCTACACAACATGTACACAACACCACATGTACACATCACCACTTGCACAACATATACACAATACCACATGTACACATCACCACATGTACACAACACCACATGCATGACATGTACACAACACCACATGTACACAGCACCAAATGTACACAACACCACATGCACGACATGTACATAGCACCACATGTACACAACACCACATGCACAACATGTACACATCACCACTTGCACATCGCACCACATGTACAATATGTACATGGCACCACATGCACATAACACTACATGTACAGCCATACACACAACACCACATATACATAGCACCATATGTACAGCATGCACACCACGCCATATGTACACAACACCAAATATGCAACATGAAAAAAGCACCTTATGTACACAACACCACATATCCAACATGTGCACAACACCATATGTATGCAGCACCACATATCCCACATGCGCACAGCACCATATGTACACATCACCGCATATCCATCATGCACACAACACCATATGTACATAGCACTGCATATCCAACATGCGCACAACACCATATATACCCAACAATAGTACCACACATCCAGAGACCACATCATCTCTACCAGGAAACCTTGCTTCCAATGTCTTTCCACCATCCATACTTGTCCCAGCATGTCACAAATCATATTGCTTTCATTCCATTGATGTATCCCCCAGCATAGCCAGTCCATAACATAAACATAGACATAGTACAAACATATAACATCAAGTCATATCCACATGATACTGACCTTGTAGATCTTTCAAGGTTACTCTTCCCACTTGATTCCTCATAAAGAAAGAACCTCTTCATGCCATTCACCTGCATAAGAAATCATTCCTCCACAAGAATTATTCCTGATGACCATGTCAGACAACGACATACATACATACATATATACATATAAACATTAACATAAAACAACCATGATCCCATCAGACAACGACATACATACATGTATACATATAGACATTAGCATTAAACAATCATGATTTTTGACGACAAAGACATACATACATACATATATACATATATAGACATTATCATAATCATGATGACAACAAGATTACCATATATCATAAGGTCAAGTTTAAGAGAACTTCCTTTATCCATGCACAACATTGAGAACAACAGTTCCCAACTTAGCCAAGGCATCGGATGCCTCATATCCATTCACTTTACCTGCATGTTACTTTTTTCATGATTGTCCTTCCAATATCCATTTATCCCAATGGACCCAACCAATCTAACCATTTGTCATACTCTTGCCTTCAATTTCCCTTTACTTGTGCATCGAGCTCCATTTGTGTCTTTGATTATCTGTTGGGTTCTATTCAACTCTCCCCAAGCTCCATTAACTTCCTCCTTCAAAAACCAATTCCCAAGACCCTCAAAACAAAAAAGGAAAGAACCAAAGGAAACCATGAAGAAAACCATGAAAAACCAATAGCAATACAACACCACAAACAAAGTGGTATGGCCATACACTAGACACATAAAAACTGCAAATCAAGCACAAAAAAATCACAAAAGACTGAAAGCACAAACTAGTAGAAAACACCATGACTCAATTCCCATGGGTTCCCGATGCTTCCAAAGGAAATCTCAACCAAAGCCTACTTCAAGATCTCATGGCAGTATCCTTTTCCATGGAATCCCTACATCATACTACCATAAAGACATCATTTTCATTGTATAAATAAATATAACAATACACCAATTACCTTACCTTGTTGTATCAAGCAAGTTGTCCTAAACAATGCACATGTGTCATGTCTCAAGGAACTCTAATTCATTGAAAGATCCAGCCATAATTAGAAACCATTTGCTTACCTGTCAAGTACATGTTCATAAATATAGCACATATCCACATAATGTCAAACAAAATATAGGTTAAGAAGACTTCCTATACTCATGCAAGTGCTCTTTCATTTGGAACTGCGGTTTCCAAACATTTCCAAAGGAATTATTACCCAATTCCTTCCTTTTTACCTTTTTCCTCATTGCAATTGAGTTTTACTATGTACTGTCACATCATCCAACTTTTAGTTATATAAACAAATCAATTTTTACCTTGTCGTGCTAATATCAGGCATTTTTCCTTGCAATTATTCACACATGTTAGTCACATGTTCCAAAGAAAAAGATATTAGTCTATTAGTTTGAAATCAAATTTTACCAAGAGTAACAACCATGTAATAATCAACAGTCAACTCACAGTCATCAGTCGTAATAATACAACTAACATGCAATTACACTCAAGTACATATCAGTTGTCGCAACACATACTATGTTAGTACAATCGTCTTAAGACAAGATCATTACTTCATGCAATCTTATAGACACATACTCATATCATGTGATTAATCAAGCATTCAAACAACCTATAAACATACCATATTATAAACCAAATAGATGATATAATCAAACTCATACCTCAATGTATCTTAGGGGAGGCTATCACATTTTCACAAGTTAGTCCAGATTAGTATGAGATAATATCACAAATATATCAACTCGTACATGAATATCATAACCATATCCATCTACACAGGTCAATCTAGATAAGAATGATACCTATAACATCAAGAAATTAACACAATAACCATACTCATCATGCATATAACCAAAATGCATACAACAACAAGTTACTTTCATTCATGACTATCCAATGCATATGCATATGACCACACTGATTAACTAGCATCTATTATACATCTAACTGCAACAATTATAGACTGGTAGATATGTACATAACCCTAATTCCCATAAAAACCATTAATTAACATACATTCATGCCCAACATACAAACATGTTTGACGATCTTCTCTTACTCCGAGGTCTAGTGTTGCAAACTCGCTCTAATAACCTACTTCTCCTGCTCTATCTCATCCAACATATCAACATCATATCTTATCAACAACATCATGATGACATAATGTACATACAATGACCTCATAATTCATGTCTGACCTACTATACCTGCATAACTATAACCATGAAAATGCATGCATAACAACATATAGACACTAACATGCATAACAAATGCATATACAATCGATATGTATTCATGACAAACACATACCAAAAACAACATCATCAACTTCCACATGGAAACACAACTGTAACAATGACCATCACCATGTATACACAACAAGCACATATACACCCTACATGCATGCATGACAACCACATTTCACCCATCCAGTCTAAGGGTTGAACCATGCTCTGATACCACTACGTAACACCCTCCTCCCACATTTACCCAAGCTTATCAGTCCATTTCGGTAAACATATTACAAAGAGTTACTGCAATGTGATTCAAATCCCCATGTACATTTACGGAAGTGGAACCAACAAAACAAAACCAATATGACCTTTCTCAAGAGCTACAGAACCTTCAAGAGACAACCAACCCTTCCAAGTGCCCAACCCCTGAGACAACTTGTCATTTTCCTGAGCTAGACCCCTAGTCGCTCCCATGAAAATCCATGCATGCAACTAAGACCTTCCAGTCACTCCCATAGCAAGGCCTGCATGCGAATGTGGCCTTTTTCAGACACTTTTGAGCCAGCAACCTTGAATTCAAAGCCACTTTTCTATGGATAGGTCTCAAGTCTCTGCCTAGAACTTCATGAAACTTCCAGAAATGATAAATAACAATGAATGAAAGCTACTAATTCAAGTATTGGTACAAGGAATTAACCTGAACCCTACTAGCCATGACAGGCATTTTGTCAAACATATCACAAACACGTAATCTATAGGTCATAACCACATATCTTAGCATAGGGGTCTCATATTTATCCAAGAATTGTTAGGAAGAATTGATGCCTTATCAAAATAGTTGCATTATCATATATTAGGTCATATATTCATTCACATTTATTTTACTAATCAAACCATGATGAGAGCCATAACCAAATTTTCTCATGCACCATGCTTATAACCAACAGAAAAACAAAAGTAGAACATCCATAAAAACCACATATTAACAAGTAAATTTACACATGAAATACCAAAGGAAAAAGATTTATTATTAATATATGCATAATCCAACCAAGTCAGATACTTCCACGAACCACCTTACCATAGAATGGGTTGAACCAAATCTTTCTTTCAGCCAATCACCCCAGTGCCATATTCCAATCATGAATGTGGGACTTACAAAAAAATAACCAGGGCTCCCTCAGGCTTTACCGCAATCCACCAAGGGATTCCTAGGCCCAAGCCCTCACTATACAACTAAGCTTCATTGCAATTTCGCCAAGTCATCACTAGGCCTATACAAGCATGGATGCCTCTGAATCTCTCCACCTAAACCATGAGGAATTTTTCCATCTCCACCTCTAGGATTTACCGTGTATCCTGCCATTATTATTCAAGGGATTCCTAGGCCCAACAAGGTCTCCACCCTGTAGAATTTATTGTATATCCTGCCATTACTAGTCAAGGGATTCCTAGGCCCAATCAAGGGTACTCACAACCAAGATTTTCTGTATATCCCACCAAGCGATTCCTAGGCCTTGTGATTAATCCTAAGACCACCGCACTCAGCTTCAAATCAATGTGAAAATATAGCTAAACCAAAACAATAGAAACCCATCACACCATGGCTATCTACAAATACAAAGGAAAGGTTGAAAACCACTGTCACATGTGGCAATACCCATGCCAATGAAAACAAGAGAACGAAAAATTCACATGCATGTACCAGGCATGCCAAAACTAGCAAGGAAATCATACATGCAACTTGATACCTGCAACTAATCCCACTGTAGTCGCTTGATCCAACTCTTCCTTGATTAATCTTTTATTCCCTTTGCCTTATTTTTCCTTCTTTTTGTTTCCTTTCTCCAATGCTAGAGTGCTCCAGGAATACTCTAAGTGTGTGAGAGAGAAAATGGAGAGCGAGATCCACCCAAAAACTATCAAATGTCCTTGAATTGATCCTCATAAGCCTTTTTATTAATGAGGCCTCTATTTTCTTTAATTTCCATTATTTTCCTTCATTTTCCTCCTCACATGAAACCTGTGACCTTTCACCCTCCTTTTCTCCTATTTTCCTTTATCTTCATAAATAAAATCCCAATTAATTCCTCTTGCTTTTCCAAATCCTTTGTCATTGCCTTTGCCAATTTCCCTTAGCCATATTAAACGAAATGAACACCCACTAGGATGTTTTTCCCAACATTTAGCTTGGAATATGTGTCCTATGACCTTGGTTATTATTTTTCCTTTATTAACTTTATTACATGGATTTTTTGTCAGGGTTGTTACAACAACTATTCTAGGAAGAAACTAACTTGGGGGGAGAATTGGACGTAATAGTAATTCTCATTGGTTGGGTGGAGCACTCTTTTTCTTGGTGATTTTTTTGTTGGTTTGGGAAGTTAAAAAAATAGATAAGTATTGTTGATGTATTCTCTGTTGTATATTAATTTCCTTTCAGATGTGAAATTGTTTTCTAGTGTATTGTGCTACATTCTTTTAATGAATTGAGAGATGTGTTTCACGAATGCAAACTGTAACATTTCATTTCTCATCATGAAAGATAATTTTTTGTGAGTAGATCTACATTGTAAGGGTAAACCAATAATTATGAGCTAGGTTATATTCTAGGCCAAGTCGGCTAGCTAACAACCTAGAAAATAGTCTTGAGTTAATGATAGGAAGTTTGGAATGGAATGAATAGCTTCTGAGATCAACTCTACTCAGGAAATCCATATTAAACAAAATTAGCCTAAAAAATAGGTTATCGGCATGGATAACTATATTTACATATAAATCACTTTGTATGCGATGGAAAATAAGTGAACAATTTGAAGTATTCATTATTTTTTATCTCTGTATAAAAAGGAACTTTTACAAATAATCATAACAAAAGAAGAAAGAAATGAGACCTGAATCACCTATATATTGTTAGATAATCTAATAAAGAATTAAACTTTTGAATAAACCAAAACTATAGTACCCTAAGACATTAGCCACCGGTGTAAATAGAATTAAGAGAAACAAGGCCAGGAGGGTTTACAACCCTACAAATACGGAATGAGAACAAGCTATGTGACGGGTACTAAATCAAAAGGTTGGCCATAAATTCAAGAAACAAAGGCAATGAAGAACCATTTATACTCTAACTGGAAGCGGGAAACAACATTGTAGCAGTGATCACAAAAATCATTCGCTAGAAAACAAAAGAATGGATAAAATACAAAAATATTAATTTAAATATTTTTCCTTGAAACTATTTCAGGAAAATATTATACACCATGAAGTACGGTCATAAAGGAACTAATTGTATAACCACGCAAATATTTGATACTAATTCTAAAGGGAATAGTCACAAAGAAAATTGGTTTGCAACCCAATATCCATAATATCCTTAATGGCAACTTAGGGCTAAACAGTCGTAGTCTCATAGCAAATTATTTCCAATAAAAAACCCTCTATGCGAGGGAGAAAACTAATTCGGTGATCATAAAAATACTCTAAGGAAATTGCATTAAATAAAACATTACAATCTCAAAATGATCTTGAATTATGGGAAAATTCATAACCAAAAAAAAAAAAACTAAAATGAGCTCTAGGCTCGAAACCATTCTAACAATTTCGAATACGATGAGAATTCACTAGTTAGGTGATATAATTTCAAAGATCACTTGGAAGAGGATGGAAATTTGGAATAAGTCAACGAAAGCCTCAATAATTCAAAGTAAGTTTAAGCTTTAAATCATTTCTTAGGGGAGATAGAGAAACCCTGGAATGCACTCATTTAGAAGGAAAAAGTGTAAATAACAAGAACTTAGATTCCCGAGAAATAAAAGAATTAAAATCAATGGCTCAAATGAGAGATGATGCATACCTTAAAATTTCACTGCACCAAAACGTTAGGTGACACATTAATAAAAGGAAACAAATGTTAGTATTAACCCTTATCAAATTACGTAATGGCCTTGCCAAATAAAAGGTTGCAGAAAGCCCCCGATGGGGGTGACCGACCCTTGGATGAGGGGGCCTTGGAATCCCCACCCCCCTGACCACTCGTTAGTCATGCAAATAACAAAGCAAGAAGCAGTTGGGTTTATCTCATGACGATGGATGACTTTGGAGCATACAATTATTACAACCCTACTTTGGCTTAGGCATGGCTTAGGATGACAAACAATTGTTCATGTCAGGCAATGAGAAAGGAAGTTGAGAAGGGTGGTGTTGAATTTGGTAGCTATTCAGACCTGAGATGGAAGCCGAAAGGTTAGGTTCTTGAATGGTTTCATGTGGAAGTCGGCTTTGATTCTTAGTTCAATTCGTTGGGTTTTACCTCAGACCCGGGTGCAAAAGTATTGGCAGGGATATCTCCTCAAAGAGGTGTTGGGGTACTTGGTTGGCCTCTTTTTCTTCCATCAAATTTCCCTTCTCTAGGTTTGTGGCATTGTCTGGTGCATCGACTTCGGGTAACATACCAACCCTACTCATGTTTTATGTTGAATGTTTAAAATTCTCTCTTTTTCGGTCGGGTCAAGTTGAATGTTTGTGTGATAATGTGGGTTTTTGGTTTCTTGTTGGGGCCTTTCTCAAGCGTGAGGTTGTGAGTAGCTGGGAATATTTGGTATACCTCTAGTGGTGTGAGTTTGTGGTCAACCCATTTTTGGTAGTCCAAGTCCTCCCAGGGTGTTCTTTGTTCCTTTTTTAGGTTTCTTGTGAAAAATTGGGGTCTCTCCTCTTGTATGTATTCTCTCTACACCAAGAGAGGGTGATTGGGTGGGAAATTGTGTCACCCCTAACGATAATAATTCCTCTCAGGGAAACTCTGGTATAAACAAACTTCGCCTTTTGGTACACCCTTCTATTTCTATTACTTATCTGCAACATTTGTTGGGTTTAGGTTTGGGTTCCGTTTATATCTCCAGTGTGGGTCTTCATCTTAAGTGTCTGGGGTATAGGGGCAGTGTGGTTTTGGTATAATATCACTACTATAAAATCTCCTACTTCATGGGTACTTGGTTGAAGACCTATTGGGTTCAGCAGCTGGGAAGAGGGCTTGTGGACAATTTTGTGTCATGCCAGTCCATCTTAGGTGTGGGTATTTTCTCATAGACATGTCATGCCATAGAGGGAGACCACAGGGGGGGGTCAGAATGGTCACCCTAAAGCTCATGTAAGAGGTGGTTCTTCCTCCAGAGAAGACCATTCATCTTGCATGGATAAAAAAAGTAGCCTAAAAAATAGTGTATCAACATGGAGAACTATATTTACATATAAAACATTTTGTATGTGATGGAAAAGAAGCGAACAATCTGAAGTATTCATTTTTTTAAAACTCTGCATAAAAAGGAAATTTTACAAATGCTCATAAGAAAAGAAGCAAGAACTGAGACCATAATTACTTATATAATGTTTAGTAATCTAATAAAGAATTAAACTTGTGAATAAACCAAAACTACAGTGCTCTAAGATAGTAGCCATCAGTGTGTAAATATAATTAAGACCAACAAGGTTGGGAGGGTTTACAACCCTACACATACGGAATGAGAACAAACTCAGTGACGAGTACTAAATCAAAAGGTTAGCAATAAATTTAAGGAACAAAGGTAATCAAGAACCATTTATATTCAGACTAGAAGCGGGAAAAAATATTGTAGAAGTAATCATAGAAACCATTCACTGGAAAAGAAAAGAATTGAATCAAATACAAAAATATTAATTTAAATATTTTTCCTTAAAATAGTTTCAAGAAAATCTTGTACACCATGAAGTGCGTCTGTAAAGGAACTAACTGTATTGTGGTAACCACGCAAATCTTTGATACTAATTCCAAAGGGAACAATCATAAAGAAAATCAGTTTACAGCCCAATAGCCATAATAAGCTTAATGGAAACTTAGGGATAAAATATTGTAGCATGATAGCAAATTATTTTCAGTCGAAAACCCTCTATGCGAGTGAGAACACTAATTTAGTGACCGTAAAAAATACTCGAACGAAATTGCATTAAAAAAAACATTGCAATCTCAACATGATCTTGACTTCTGGGAAAATTCATAAAAATAATTAAAAATAAAATAAAAATAAAAATGAAAAATGAGCTCCAGGATCGAAACTATTCTAAATATTTCGAATATGATGAGAATTCACTAGTTGGGTGATATAATTACCAAGATCACCTAGAAGAGGAGGGAAATTTGGAATAATTTAGTGAAAGCCCCAATAACTCCAAGTTTAAGCTTTAAATAATTTCGTAGAGCGGATAGAGAAACCTTAACTTGCACTCATTTATAAGGAACAAATGTAAAGTATAAGAACTTAGATTCCTGAGAAATAAAAGAATTAAAATAAATAGGTCAAATGAGAGAAGGCTCACACCTTAAAAGGTCACTACACAAAACTGGTAGGCATCACACTAATAAAAGGAAACAAATGTTAGTATTAACCCTTATCAAATCATGTAATGCCCTTGCAAAATAATAGGTTGCATAAATCCCTCGATGGGGGTGACTGACCCTCAAATGAGGGGGACTTGGGATCCCCACCTCCTGACCACCTTCCATTCATGAAAATAACAAAGTGGAATGTGTCTAGGTTTACCACCCGATGATGGATGTCTTGGGAGCATACAATTATTAAATCCATGCTCTGGCTTAGGATGGAAAACAATTATTTGTTTCGGGTGATGAGAAAGGAAGTTGAGAAGGGTGGTGTTGAATTAGGTAACTATTCAAGGCTAAGGAAAAAGCAGAAAGGCCAGGGTGGTGAATGGTTTCATATGGAATTCGTATTGGGTGCTTGGTTCAATTTGTTGGGTTTTACCTAAGATGTGGGTGTAGAAGTTTTGGCAGAGATAGATCCTCAAAGTGGTACCTAGCTACTTGGGTGGTCACTTCTTCTTTTGTCGACTTTCCCTTCTCTGGGTTGGTGGCATTGTTTGGTGCATCGACTTTGGGTAACATAACAACCCTACTCAGGGTTCGTGTTGAATGTTTGGAATCCTCTCTCTCTCAGTCTAGTCAAGTTAATTGTTTGTGTGATAGTGTGGGTTTTGTTTCCTATTAGAGTCTTGCTCATAACATGATCCAGATTTAAACAGGAACGCAACAAAATACGAAAATACCAATAAACACAGAGATGCAGTGGAAATAATACTTCATTTCATTAATGTAAAATACTGAAATATGCTTACAAACAGAAATGGAAATAAACCAGCTAGAGCGTTGGTAGCTTATCTCTGAGAATGAGTTGTGGCAGCTACATGCCTCTGAACTGTCTTACAATGAGGCTCGAAGGCCTATTCATTGTTGAGAAACAATGGAAAACCCTAAACATCCAAAAACCTAAACCTAGGAGATGAAGCACCACACTATAGGCCCCGTTTTGGGTAAATTGGTACCTCAACATCCTGCGGTCGTAACTTTTACATACAATATTTGTTTGACGTGCACCATAGCTTGTTAGAAACATCTATATGAGGAATACAACTTTGGGAAGAGAAACATTGGGCTATGGACCCATGTTGCTCCTAGTTTTCCAAAAAAACATCATTTAGGGCCTCAAAACGGCTCTGGAAGTTCAGGACCCGATAAACTACTAAAAATAGTAAATTGTGCTACCAATAAGGAAAATGAACAACTAAAAGAGACAATTGTGGGAGTCCAGGTGGGATAGGTGGGTGGCCACCAACATCCACCTGGATCATTCCTCCCCCCTTAGGAAGCAATGGTCCCCATTGCATTGAGTTCCTCCATCTGCTAAACATGATCCCTGGTGAGCTGTTCTGTAATCTCTGATGTGTCCAGTAATGGTGGGAAGCATGGTAGAGGGCGATCCACATTGAAAACTCAGTGCAAGTGAAGGAATGGGGGAATGCTCTGATCCAAATAATTATTCCCCACAGCCTTGGTACTGGTGTAAGGACCATGTCACTTCTTGTACTTGTCATTTTTCATAATGGAGCAGTGATATATCAGCCCGTTGGTTAGAGGTGCTCTGGGAGTCATATCGAATGAATTCTTGACCTGACAGTGCAACAACACCCGTGTGGGTGAGGAGAAGATGTTCCTCTATTCTTTCATGACCGTATCCAACTGCTGCTTTTGCTACATGGAGGAACCCTTCGTAGGGGTCATGGATGTGGCGACAATCTTCCCCTTACTTTGGGAGTGAACCAGACAGAAAATGAATTTCCTAGTCTAGGAGATGAGTTTGTTGCATTTCTTAGCAGTGATCAAAGAGGTGGCGGTAGGTGGGGCTACCTCCGGTATCCTGTATAATGAATTACACAAAGAAATAGGACAGTGTGAGGCCTTGACACATACACAGCATGTCGCCTCCACAAGTATGGCTCGCCTAGTAATACATCACACACATCCAGAGGTGCAACATCACACAATACCTCGTCTGTGAAGGGTTTGGTGTTGTAGGGACGGTGGCACTGTTGGCGAACTCGGAGATCTCGTCCTTGGTGAAGCCACCCGATATTGTACGGCTACGGGTGTGGTGTAGCCAGTAGGCCCAACTTCTTCACGACCTCTGTTGAAATGAGGTTCTTTTGGCTCCCACTGTCAACAATTAATTGCAACGGCGAACCCTTCACCCACATCTATGAGTGGAAAAGATGCCCCCCCTCCTCTGGATCTTCAAGCTCATTCTTCTTGATCTTAGAAGTGGCAAGAGTGGCGCTGAGCTCCACATCAATGATATGCTTCCCTTTGCCATTCCCCTTGTTGGGTTCTGACTCAGTGTCGGAACATGCATTTGATTCTGAAGCCTTCAACTCAGCCTCCAGTGACTGCTTGGTCCGACACTCACTTGTGTTGTGAGTGGGGCCCTTGTGGAACTCACACCACTTTCCTGTGTCCTTCTTCGACTTTGTGGTTTTGTTATTTTCTTGTGGCTTCAACGAGTTGTCTTAGGTCACCCCACCTTGGCTTTGTCCTTTGGTCTTTAGATTCGCAGATCCAAAGTCTCGCTTCTTCTATTTAAACTTCTGCTCGATCTTGACAGCGTATAGGTATGGCGTGCAGAGCTAGGATATGTTTAGGAACTCCATTTCATCCTGGATGTACCTGTGTAGCAGCCATGGTACTTGAGTACCAAATGCAACTCAGATTCCTTGATACCCAACTGTGTGTGAAGGGTATGAAAAATGTTTGTGAACTTCGGCACATCTTGGTCCCTTCCTTACTGCAACATGGTCAATTTTATGTATTTGTCCTCATAGCTTTTGACAAGGTAGTACTGCTCCTTGATGGCATCTCGAAATCAATTCCAAGTGGGTGCGGCTAAAAATAGTGAGCCCATACTTTCATCCTTCTGCTCGTAGTAGGTTTCCCACCAGTCCTTGACGTGGGGGGCTACTCTGAGAAGAGTGAAAATAATATTTTCCCAACTGGAAAAATCATGAACAGAAAAATACCCTTCTAGCATATTTAACCATTTATCTACGGCATCTGTGTCTATTTGACCTTCGAATATGGGGATTTCAAAATTAACTTGTATCTTAAACGGTTTGGCATTTCTAGAGTAGTTGTTGGAAGCCGATGTGTCGCCTCTGGGTAGTGGCTAAAGGATCTAGGCAAATTTTTCCATCATCACATTCCTTTGTCGCTCGAGGGCTTCTTCAAACAAGATTTTGATAGGATATCCTACCCCCTCAACTTTCTTTTCGTCCGCCATGGGAGGCTGTTAGGATTTGCGAGGTTGGTCTTGCAAAGGTTTGACCAATTCAAGCCCTAACTCCTTATATCCTGACCTCGTTGGGGACATGCAAAGAAAAACAAAGAAAGAGAAGACCGCTCTGATACCACTGGTCCAAATTTAAACAAGAACACAGCAAAATAAAAAAATACCCATAAACACAGAGATGCATCATAAATAATACTTCATTTCATTAATGTAAAATACTGAAATATGCTTACAAATAGAAATGGAAATAAACTAGCTAGGGCGTTGGTAGCTTATCTCTGAGAAGATATGTGGCAGTTACATGCCTCTAAACTATCTTACAATGAGGCTCGAAGGCCTATTTATTATCGAGAAACAATGGAAAACCCTAAGCATCCAAAAATATAACCCTAGGAGATGAAGTGCCACACTATGGGTCCAGTTTTGGGTAAATTGGTACATCAACTTCCCAGGGTCATAACTTTTTCAGACTATCTCCATTTGATGTGCATCATAGCTCATTAGAAAGATCTATCTGATGATTACAACTTTAGGAAGAGAAACATAGGTCCATGGACCCATGTTGCTCCCAGCTTTCCCAAAAAACATCGTTTAGGGACTTAAAAAGGCTCCGGAAGTTCAGGACCCGAAAAACTGCTAAAAATAGTAAATTGTGCTACAAATAAGGAAACTGAAAAACTAAAAGAGAGATTTGTGGGGGTCCAAGTGGGATAGGTGGGTGGCCACCAAAATCCACCTGGATCATTCCTCCCCCCCTTAGGAAGCAATGGTCCCCCTTGCATTGAGTTCCTCCATCTACTGAACTTGGTCCCTAGTGAGATGTTCTGTAATCTCTGATGTCTCCAATAATGGTGAGAAGCATGGTAGAGGGTGGTCCACATTGAACACTCGGTGCAATGGAAGGAATGGGGGAATGCTCTGCTCCAAAACATTATTCCCCACAGCCTTGGTACTGGTGTAAGAACCGTGTTGCTTCTTGTACTTGTCATTTTTCAGAATGGAGCAATGATATATCGGCTTGTTGCGCATAGGTGCTCTAGGAGTTAGATCGAATGAATGCATGAACTGACTGTGCAACGGTACCCCTGTGGGTGAGGAGAAGATGTTCCTGTGTTATTTCATGACTGTATCCATCTCCTGATGCTGCTGCATAGAGGAACCCTTTGCAAGGGTCATGGATGTGGCGACGATCTTCCCCTTACTTTCGGAGCGAACCAGATAGAAAACGAATCTCCTTGTCTTAGAGATGAGCTTGTTGCATTTCTTAGTAGTGATCAAAGAGGTGTCAGTAGGTGGGGCTACCTCAGGTATCATGTATAATGAATTACACAAAGAAATAATGACAGCGTGAGGCCCTGACTCGTATACAGCATGTCACCTCCACAAGTATGGCTAACCTAATAATACATCACAAACATCGAGAGGTGCAACATCACACAATACCTTTTCTGTGAAGGGTTTGATGCTTTAGGGAAGGCGGAACTGTTGGCGAACTCAGAGATCTCGTCCTTGGTGAAGCCACCTGATACTATATGGTTGTGGGTGTGGTGTAGTCGGTAGGCCCAACTGCTTAATGACCTCTGCTGAAATGAGGTTCTTTTGGCGCCCACTGTCAACAATTAATTACAACGACGAAGCCTTCACCCACATTTGTGAGTGGAAAAGACGCTCCCCCTCTTCTGGATCTTTGAGCTCATTCTTCTGGATCTTGGCGATGGCAATAGTGGCGTTGGGCTTTGCGTCAATGATCTGCTTCCCTTTGCCACTCCCCTTGTTAGGTTTTGACTCAGGGTTGAAACATGCATATGATTTTGAAGCCTTCAACTAGACCACCAACGACTGCTTGGTCCGACACTCACTTGTGTTGTGAGTGGAGCTCCTGTGGAACTCACACCACTTCCCTGTGTCCTTCTTCGACTTCATGGTGTTGTTCTCTTCTTGTGGCCTCGAAGGGTTGTCTTGGGTCTCCCTGCCTTGGCTTTCTCCTTTGGTCTTCAAATTTGCAAATCTAAAGTCTTGCTTCTTCTGTTTAAACTTCTACTTGATCTTGACAGTGTATCAGTATGCCGTGCTGAGAGAGGATATGTTCAGGAACTCCATCTCGTCCTGTATGTACCTATTTAGGAAGCCACAATACTTGAGTACCAAATGCAGCTCAAAGTCCTTGATACCCAACTTTGTGTGAAGGGCATGAAAAATGTTTGTGAACTTCGGCACATCTTGGTACCTTCCCTACCGCAGCGTGGTCCACTTTATGTATTTGTCCTCATAGCTTTTGACAGGGTAGTATTTCTCCTTGATGGAATCCTAGAATGAATTCCAATTGGGTGTGGCTAAAAACAGTGAGCCTGTACTTTCATCCTTTTGCTCGTAGTAGGTTTCCCATGAGTCCTTGACGTGGGGGGCTACTTTGAGAAGAGCGAAAATAATCTTTTCCTAACTGGAAAAATCATGAACATAAAAATACCCTTCTATCAGATTTGACCATTTATCTACAACGTTTGCATCTATTTGACCCTCGAAGATGGGGATTTCGAAATTAATTTGTACCTTAAAGGGTGTGGTGTTTCCATAGTAGTTGTTGGAAGTCGATGTGTCACCTCTGGGTAGCTGCTGAAGGATCTAGGCGAAGTCTTCCATCATCGAGTTCCTTTGCCGCTAGAGGGCTTCTTCAAGCAAGATTTTGATAGGATCCCCTACCCCCTTGTCTTTCTTTTCATCCTCCATGGGAGGCCGTTGGGATTTGCGAGGCTGGTCTTGCAAAGGTTCGACCAATTCAAGCCCTAACTCCTTATATCCCGACCTCATTGTGGACATGCAAAGAAAAACAGAGAAAGAGCAGACTACTTTGATACCACTAATCTGGATTTAAACAGGAACGCAACAAAATACAGAAATACCCATAAACATAGAGATGCAGTGGAAATAATACTTCATTTCATTAATGTAAAATACTGAAATATGCTTACAAACAGAAATGGAAATAAACCAGCTAGGGCATTGGTAGCTTATCTCTGAAAAGAGATGTTGCGGCTACATGCCTCTGAACTGTCATACATTGAGGCTTGAAGGCCTATTTATTGTTGAGAAACAATGGAAAACCCTAAACATCCAAAAACCTAACCCTAGGAGATGAAGCGCCACATTATGGGCCCCGTTTTGGGTAAATTGGTACATCAACTTCCCAAGGTCGTAACTTTTGCATACAATCTCCATTTGACGCACACCATAGTTTGTTAGAAAGATATATCTGAGGACTACAACTTTGGGAAGAGCAACAATGGTCCATGGACCCACATTTCTTCCTATTTTTCCAAAAAACATCATTTAGGGCCTCAGAATGGCTCTAGAAGTTCAGGACCCGAAAAACTGCTAAAAATAGTAAATTGTGCTACAAATAAGGAAACTAAAAAACTAAAAGAGACAGTTATGGGGGTCCAAGTGGGATAGGTGGGTGTCCACCAACATCAACTTGGATCATAACATGAGGTTGTGAGTAGCTAAGAATGTCTAGTAGCCCTCTGGTGATGTGAGTATGTAGTCGACCCTTGTTTGGTAGTCTAGGGCTTCCAAGGGCATTCTCTATGCCTTTTTTAGGTGTTTTGTGGAAGATTGGGGTCTCCCCAATTGCTTGTATTCTCTCTACACCAAGATAGGGTGATTGGGTGGGTAATTGTAGCACCCGTGGCAATAATTAGTCCTCTCGAGGCACCTTTGGTATTAAAAAAAGTCTCCTTATGGTATCCCCTTCAGTTTTTGTTACTTATCTGTAGCATTTGTTTTTTAAGGTTGGGGTTTCGTCTATCTCTCCTGTGTGGGTCTTCGTCTTCATTGCCTTATTTACAGGGGCAATGTGGTTCTGGTATATAGTCGCTACTGTAAATTTATCCTACCGTAAGGGTACTTGTTTGAAGACGTGTTGGGCGTGGCAGCTGGGAAGAGGGCATGTGGACAATTTTTTGTCATGCCAATCCAATTCTCAAGTATGGGTATTTTCTCGTATACATGGAATGCCAAAGAGGGAAACCACGTAGAGGGGGAGAGGGTAGAATGATCACCCTGAAGCTCGAGTAAGAAGCGGCTCTTCCTCCAATGAAGACCATTCAACCATCATGCTTAGAGAGGAAGGAATCACTAAGGACCCAGCCCTCTCCCCAGACCATGTCACACACACTGCTTCCTTGCAATCAATTGCAGAAAAACTCAGGAGTATCCAGGAAAACATGGATGTCTTCTATGAGCATATCTATGAGGATCAGAACAAAAAGGTGGTGTACCTAAATGATATCCAGTTCAGTCAGACAGAAATCCTAAAACAATTAAGTAGTGTCCGCAAAAGCCAACGACACACAAATGAATGTTTGCAAGAAGTAGAGGCTTGTTCAGATCACATCAACTTTTACACGCATGAGCAACATGGTCCTCTTGTTGGTCTACCATTGCATCCTCCTCATGCTCCACCTTGAAATGAAGTTTACAGGTTGTTCTCTCATTTTGTCTATTTTTTTTCTTATCTCGCTTCATAGCCCTCCGTAAATAAAGGGTAAACTGTTCAATTTTTTATCTCATATCCCAGCTCTCCTCACCAACAAATCTGATCGGAGTGAGGCAGGAAGACCTGACAAAAATACAAATATATTTAATGCTTTTTCCATGATAATAGAGTTTTAGAACCTTTGATCTACAAAAAAAAAGGATGCAAAAAGAATTCAAAGTAGAAACAAAGTGTAAGACTCTTTTACCTGAGAAAATAAAGCATTAAGGCTCAGTGCGAGGGTTGATACCTAAGGACTTCAGTCTGGTCATGATTGTTTCTTTGGAGGTTAATCAAAATGTAACCAAAATTAGAAATAAATAGTGATGGTTTGAAGAACTTAAGGAATTAAGAAACTGTAAAACACAAAGTCTCTTGGCATGCATGTATCATTCAAGCATATACCAAAAAGGACGCAAGAAACACTCCATTCTAAACCTAGGGTTTAGTTGCAAACACAGAGCTTCACTAGCAAGTTGAGGAATGTGAATGAATCAGTGGTGAGGCGGAGGTAGGTGTAGTTACACCATAACCACCCCGTCAAACCATATACCATATGATCAGAACCCTAAGATATCGACGGTGGAGATCGTGACAGAGGTAAGAAGAGAAGTTAACCTCAAAACCATAACAAAGTGTGTGATAGCTAGCTTCTAGAAAACTTTAAAAGGGTACAGGTAGAAAAATCTAAAAGGGTCCAGATATAACATAATAATCCAAGCGATGAACGTCAGAACCTTATATAACCAATATCAACCCAATTATTTATTATACATAAGGTTATAGCTAGGCATATTAACAAGGTGTTTTCATATAAAATAGTTGATGTACATTACCCGAATACAAAATATGTTTGACTTATAGTATGAGAGATACATCAAAAATTAATTATCATGTTAGATCAATTTTAAGTATGGATCTAACATGAGTTGAGAGGGGTCTTTTAGAGTGGAAAATACAATGCTTTATTTTTCATTGTTTAAATTATATTTTTGAATGTTAAATAAAGTATATATAGGACCAAATAAAAATTTTAACCATAAAAACTAATTGGTTTAATATAATATATATATATGAATATGAAGTTGAATAATAGACATAAATTAATAACATAGATCTACAAATAGTTTATTTAATCTCTTTGTTGAAATATTTTTGAAAAGTATAATATTTTAAACATCTTTATTCCACATTTTTTTTTTACTTCTAATTACTGCTTACAAATATTCATTTTTTTAATTATAGTCGACATTATTTTCTATTTAAAACATTTATTTTTTTTATTTTTTTAAAACAACAGACAGGACAAACAAACTCATCTTATCCCCTGATAATTTAATGGTTATTCTTATAATTTTAAATTTAAAATCAATAATTCTAAATCCTAATTTAAAAAATTTTTGAAAAAATGAAAATATAATATATATAGAGATATATATATATAATCAAGTATATATAATAATTATAATATAAATAAATTAAATTTAAAATTATATATTTATATAAATTTCCAATTGAAATAAATTAATAATTACAATATAACAAAACCAGCCTTATATGGAAGTAAAACAACATACTAAAATCTCTACAAATTGGGTCATAATTGGATAACAATTATTAACCAACGAATACTAAAAATCTATAAAAATTTTGAATGATTAACAGATATAAATTTGTATATAATAGAATAATCTCTTTAATTACACAACATTATGTCTGGTAAAAATTAATCAATAATATTAGCCCTCCAACATCTTCCCCACATTTCATAACTTTAGAGTACCTTTTTCCTATTTTTTTCAATTTTTTTTATAAAATTTATATTTTTACGTTTGAGGCTAATGCATTAATGATTACAATCTAAGTGCTTATAAAATATGTAAACTTACCGTATAAAAAAATTTAAAAAGGAAAAAGTATCTTCTCCTCAACCTTAGTTGAGAAGAATCTTTTTGGATTAGGGTCATTGTTGCACACATATACACATGGTTTTTTTTTTTGTGATGTCCAAACTTATGCATTTTATGTACTATCTCTTCAAACTTGAAATCATTTCATTCGAAGCCCCAAGGGTGCATTTCGATTAACGATCACTATGATATGAATTTTTTTGAGATTTTAGGTTTGAGATTCAAATTCACTAATTTTATTGTTGCATGTCTCATTTTGGGTTTGGGGTTGTTTTACTTGCTATTTTTTTGGGTTTTTTCTTCTATAAGAGATTGTTTTTCAATCTGTTTTTTCTTGGAATGTGGGGTGTATTGTTAAGTCACTCTATGATGTGAAGCTTATTGGTTCGAAACTCTGTGGGAAAAAATCTACTCATTTTAGGTGTAATCTCGGGGTGATTTTGATGGCTTAGATGTCCCTAGGTTTGCAGTTTCTCCAAGCCACAAGGTCAAGCCCAATGTAATATTTGGAGAATTTGATTAAAAAAAAAAACAAACAACAAACAAAAAAACAAACAAAAAAATTTATATATTTCTATTTTTAAGTTATATATATAGAGAGTGAGAAATTGATAATGAATTAAATAAATTTTGTATTATTTAAGATATTATTTATCAAAAATACAATCATGTTCATTCTTAATCATGAAATTAGATAAAAATCTATTAGAATAAATAATTTTGGAATTTCACTTTTATATTTAAATATAGTCTAAAAGAGAGTATAGTTTTTCTCTTAGTATAAAGTGTTAAGGAGGAATTTAGGTTGAAGTTGACACCCATCAAGTTGATGGAGTGGTGATGACCAAACATATGATAGTGGTCCATCTGAAGAAAGGGGAGAGATAATAAAATTCATTATAATTTTATTTTTTAATCCAACATCTAACTCTCCACTTCACTTGAGAATTAATCCATATCCTAAATGAATGATGAGAAAACATGGGTGGGGTCTTGAAGAATTAAATTTAGAGTTAGAAGTTATTAAAATTTATGAGTATTTGGGAATCTCAATGTGTTTCCCCTCTATTTAGTTTTTTTAGTGTTTCTAGGATGGGTTTGGATATCCCCTAATAGTGTCAAGAGGAGAAGGATTAGAGGAAGGCATATTGGACTTGTTCCTAGCTATTTTATTTGGCCCAGGGAAAGGCTTATTTCAATTTCACCTATATGGTTTATTATGTCAATCTATTTGGTAGTGTTGGGCGTAAAGAATTGATACTTCTTAGGTTGCAATCAATAGCTTAGTGTAAACAAATTAAATAAGGGGTGACACTAATGGAAATCAATGACAATAAAGCTAAAAAGAAGCATGCAGTTAGTGTAGCTAGGGTCAATGTAACTAGAAAGGGAAGGCGTGAGACTTGTATAAACCCAATCAAGAATGGTTCTCAATAGAATTTACAGTCAATGATTTATAGTTAAAAAATAATAATAATTAAATTATGAAAAAATAATAAAGAAATATTTTATATTAAGGACATCACATGTTAAAAAGAAATGATTTATCAAATTCAAAAATAAAATAAATATTTTTTACCATTGAAAAAGGTAAATATTTAATTAAAAAACATGTTAAATAAAATATTTTTATGTTCAAGTTATGAGGTAGCTCAATTGTATTATATAGACTATAAGATTTCAAGATTTAAATTCAGATGGATAGCAAAAAGAATCAACTTGTTGTTGATTTTTATTGAAAATTTACAATTTATTATATCTTAGATTATATCCATTTATTTTAAATATTTAAAGATATAATTTATATTGACACGTTAAATGAAATCCAATTTTCTATACATTAAGTTGCATACCTTATATCTCTTTTTAGAAACTTTGGGCACTAAAAACAACTCCATAATCGACATATTAAAGAATATTAAATTTGGAAAAATAATGATGTGAGAGAATGAACATTATAATATGTTTTGAATGGATAGACAGAAAGAAGAAATGAAAATTTTAATTAGAATTAAAATTTATTTGATAAATTATTTTATAATGTATAAATTTCATTAATGTAAAAATCTATAATGAAATATATAGATATT
The DNA here is from genome assembly GCA_000404065.3 of Pinus taeda. Lineage (NCBI taxonomy): Eukaryota > Viridiplantae > Streptophyta > Pinopsida > Pinales > Pinaceae > Pinus > Pinus taeda. The sequence goes on along the minus strand of APFE030030912.1, from coordinate 14,728 downwards.
GTATTTAAATTTTTTTATCTTTTTATTTTTTTTGTGTGAAAGTAATTTTTTTTTGTGAAAGTAGTTGAGTACTGAAGTGGTGGTGGATGGGCAAAATCGTAAACGAGTTACTTTTAGTGAGATTTTTTGGAAAAGTTTTTAGTGAGATTTTTTGGAAGCTTTTCGATGGGTTTTTCTCGTCTAATTTCTCTAAAATCCCTCGGGAATTTATTGAAATCACAAACTTGATGGGTAAGCTCTGCACAATCTAAATGCTCTAGGGGTTTTTCACGGCGTTGAATCCATATATACAATCAAAAAATCAGTTTAAATAATAGAAATCAAGATTTCACCTCAAAAATGTCAACCAAGTCCAAAAAATCTAAAAACAACTCCAAAATGTAAATCACAATAGCAAAGACTCAAAAAACCACCCAATAAATTTATATTTAAATAAAATCATTATCAAAAAGTGACAGACTACTAATTATAATATAAAAAATTTTATTTTTTGATTTATATTTTCAATTTATTTGAAACTAAATAACAATTTTGTCTAATAAATCAAATAACTAAAATATTTTTTTCCTTAAATAACTAAAATATTTTTTCCATTAAATAATATGTTAATAGTTATAATTATTATACATCAAACTTACATAAATTGGAATATTAATTTAAAATATATATAATTTTTTATGTATATATTAATAATATGAATAATAAATTACTTACATATATATATAATAAAATTAAAATATTAATAATAAAATTATAAAACAAAAAATAAAATTATATTTATATTATTAAAGCTACTATATATTAAAAAGAATTACTTCAATAAATTTGATGATGATGATTAAGGTTCACAAAAATTAATATAGTTTATTAAACTTTGAGAAAGTAAGCAATTAATGAAGCTATTTAACATTAGAAAAGAAATGAGATAAGTGTTTGGAGATCACTATAGTTTGTTTGACTTAACAAATCACTATAGTTAGTTTGGTAATGTGACAAATGTTTTGATATTAAAAATAATATTTACTGATATTAAGGTAAAATTGGATAAATGAGGATATTTTAGAGATTTTTGTGTTTCCGTTTTCTTATAATTAAATTCTTTTCTTTTTAAAACATGATTCTATTTTTATTTTTAACATTTTTAAAATTTATTTTATAAATTTTTATTTTGTTTTGTTTTTGTTTTAACATATTTTATATTTTTGTTTTTGGTCGGCTTCATATTCTTTCATTCTCTTACAAACAGTTTCAATATTTCATATTTTGGTGACTATCACTATTGTTACCACAAATTAATGGCGGTAAATCATTTTATCATCATTTTCATTTTCATGGATAGTTGTGTTGATTTGCCACTTGTAAAATATTTGATGTGTAATTAAAATAAAAGGAGTTGTTTTTAAGTGTGATTTTTTTGGAGTTTTTAGCGGATTTGTGGTTGGAATCTAGTGAAAAAAAATTGTGGACAAATCTTGACTTGAGTTGTTTAAACTGGTTTTTGACTACATATATGGATTCAACACCCTTAAAAACCCTTGGGGCACTTCGATTGTGAAGAGTTCACCTGTCAAAATTTGTGATTTCAACAAATCCCTGTCAGATTCTAGACAAATTAGATCGGAAAATAAACCAGAAAACTTTCCAAAAAATCGCACTTAAAGACTACTCTAAAATAAAATCATACCAAGAATGAGGATTTTTTCCTGTGGTAACTCATGAAGTTCAACCCAAAGTTTAAAGAGCATTGACTTATTCACACTCCCAACTTAAAATGATAAAATATCACATCCTCCACTTATTAGTCCCTGTCGTAGACGTTGACACTGTATTAATTTGGGTTAACAAGCCAATGTATTTAAGGTTTTAACAAAATTATTTTATCAGACAAAAATTTACCCAAATTTTCAGTTTCGACCTCTTATTGTCGACAAGAATGTATGGTTTTTTTGTTTCTTATTAAAACTTAGGATAACTAGCATTAAATTGAGTTTAAAACATTTATGAACTTGAACAAATGCTAACTTGCAAGTTAACATTAGTCTGAAACATTTAACGTGGATTTTTTTTGTATATACAAAGTTATGCAGGCATCGCCTACCACTTCAAAACTTGCCTCGCCTGCCGCCTCAACACCTACCTCGTTGCTTCATCACCTTTAGAGATCATATCATAGTGATACCTACTTTATCCCAAATTGTCCCAAATCTTGTTGTTTGTACCTTGCATTTGAATATGTATGGAACATGATTTCATAGGTCTTGTAGCTTGTTCTGCAAGTGATTTCACTCCAATCTTGTAGCTTGTCTTAGAATTTATTTTGTTAAATCACGGGTATACCATTTCTGATGCGATTTTCCTTTTTTGGTTAGATTGTTTCTTCTACTGTGGCTTTTGAACTATATTGTCACTCTACAAGAAAGGTCTTCACATATTGAAGTGCATTGTATTGTTGCTTTGCACGAAGGTATTTATATCCCAAAGTAGTCTGAAGCCCAGTTCTTAACCCTCTTCCACATCTAAACCTACTTGCCACTGTAGGTTAGTTTCAATTTCCTTACCAGTGAGTGTGAATTTATCTAATTTCCCAAGGCTTCAAACTTTATGAATTTTTTGAAAGGACATATTTTGCACAGTACCAAAGAGGGAATAAAGGATAACATAATTTTGAATGTGTGAAAGGTTAACCTAGAAATTATTTCGCAAGCAGGAAGATCAAGAAGTGTTGGCACTGTGTTGTCTTAAGTAACTCAATTACACTACTCAAGAAAGGCATTGGTTGAAACAACCTTTAACATGATTACAAATCTACATTCATTCATAAACCCCCATAATAAGAGATATGGTGATTATGGGTTTGTGTGTTATACCATGTGGGTAACATAGTCTAGATTTGGTGTGGTGTGAAGCAAGTAGATTTTAGGAAGTCGATTGAAGACATGCATTATGAGTTATCTCATTAGTTGTAACACCCCTCAGTAAAATTATAAATGTTTTGTTTTACCGAAAATAACATGGTAAAACTATGGACCAAGTAAAGACTAGGGATGGATGGTAAAACATAAATGTAATTTTTTTTATTTGATTTTTTTTTTTTAAAAGAATACAAGATATGGCCAAACATAAAAGTGTGGGAAAAAGGTGCTAAAATAGAGTTTCATTTACCAGACAATTATTCCTTTCCCTAGAGATAAATAATATCAGTTGGGACAAGGGAGCCAAGAGGGTGAGAGGGAAGAAAACCGGTGCCAACCTTGGGGACTTGGTACCTAGCTGGAGGAATTCCAAGAGAGAAGTTGAAGCTTTAAGGTTTGGAACCTAAAACAGGACATTATTGAAGGTAACACAGGATATTACCATTTAGGGTATTCTTGAGCTAGTTGGTGGCTAATGGAAACCCTGAGACAAAATTGTGATTCTGTGATTTCTTAGGCTGGACTTATACAATCTTGATTCCTTTGAACATACCTTGTTAGGTCACTGTCAAGCAATTGTTCTTAGAAGAAACTAGCTCGGGGAGAGAATTGGACGTAATTTCCATTCTCATTGGTTGAGTGGAGCACTCTCTTACTTGGTAATTTTGTGGCTTCATGAAGTTAAAGAAACATATAAGTACTAATGATGTGAAATTATATTCTCTATTATATATCAATTCCCTTTCAAATGTGAATTTTTTTTCCTGGGGTACTGTGCTACATTATTTTTATGAATTATGAGATGTGTTGAACAAATGAAAACTATAACATTTCATTTCTCATCATGAAAGATAAAGTCTTTTGAATGGGTGTGGAATGTAAGGGTAAACCAATAATTTTAAACTAGGTTAGTTTTCAGGCCAATTCAACTAACTAACAACCTAGAAAACAATCTTGAGTTTAGGATAGGAAGTCTACAATGGAATGAGTAAGTTTTGAAGTCAGATCTACTCGGGAATTCCATATTAAACAAAAGTAGCCTGAAAAATGAGGTATCAACATGGAGAACTATATTTACATATAAATCAGTTTGTATACGATGGAAAATAAGTGAACAGTTTGAAGTATTTATTATTTTTATAACTCTTCATAAAAAGGAAAATTTTCAAATACTCATAAGAAAAGAAGCCATAACCAAGACCAGAATTACCTATATATTGTTAGATAATCTAATAAAGAATTAAAGTTGTGAATAAACCAAAACTACATTGTTCTAAGGGTAGTAGCCACCGGTGCGTAAGTAGAATTAAGAGCAACAAGGACAGGAGGCTTTAAAAAACCCTACACATACAGAATGAGAACAACTCTATGACAGGTACTAAACCGAAAGGTTGGCCATAAATTCAAGAAACAAAGGTAATCAAGAACCTTTTATACTTTGACTGGAAGTGAGAAACAACATTGTAGTAGTAATCACAGAAACTATTCACTAGAAAGGAAAGGAATAGAATAAAATACAACAATATTAATTTAAATATATTTTGTTGAAACAGTTTCATAAAAATATTATACATCGTGAATCAATGAAGTACAATCTTAAAGGAACTAACTATATTGTGGTAACTACACAAATATTTCATGCTAATTCTGAAGGGAACACTCATAAAGAAAACATGTTCGCAACCCAATAGCCATAATAGCGTTAATAGCAACTTAGGGCTAAACGAGTGTAGCCTGATAGAAAATTATTTCTAGTTGAAAACCCTCTATGCAAGGGAGAACACTAATTTGGTAGTCATAATAAATACTCGAATTATAATGCATTAAATAAACATTACAAGCTCAACATGATCTTGAATTCCGATGCAATTCGAAAATAAATAAAAATATAAATAAATAAAAATGACCTCCAGGCTCAAAACCATTCAAAAAATTTCGAATACAATCAACATTAATTGGCCAGGTGATATAATTTCCAAGAGCACCTGGAAGAGGAGGGAAATTCAGAATAAGTTAGCGAAAGCCCCAATAACTCCAAGTAAGTTTAAGCTATAAATAATTTCTTAGAGTAGAGAGAGAAACACTAACCTACACTCATTTAGAAGGAACAAATGTAAATCATAAGAAATTATATTCTCAATAAATAAAAGAATTAAAATGAAAGGTTCAAATGAGATACAACTCGTACCTTAAAAGGTCACCAAACCAAACTAGCAGGCGTCGCACTAATAAAAGGAAACAAATTTTAGTATTAACCCTTATCAAATCATGTGATGACCTTGCAAAATAACATGTTGTAGAAACATTTCAGAGTAAAAACAGAGTGTAAGACTCTTTTACTAGAGAAAACAAAGTGATGAGGCTCAATGTGAGGGTTAATACCCAAAGACTCCAGTCTAGCCATTGTTGTTGGTTCTAGATATTAATTGAAATGTGACCAAAATTAGAAAGAAATAGTGAGGGTTTGAAAAACTTAAGGAGATGAGAAACTGTAAAACACAGAGTCTCTCAGCATACCTATATCGCTCAAGCAGATACCAAAAAGGATGCAAGAAACCCTCCATTCTAAACCTAGTGTTTAGTTTTAGACGACAGAGCTTCACTAGCATGTTGAGGAATGTGAATGAACTGGTGGCAAGTGCAAGACAAGGGTAGTTACCCCATAACCACCCTGTAAAACCATAGACTGTCCGATAAGAACCCTAATATATCGACGATGGAGATCGTGATATATGTAAGAAGTGAAGTTAACCTCAAAACCATAACAAGGTGTGTGATAAATAGCTTCTATAAAACTCTAAAAGGATCTAGGTATAACATAATAATCCAAGCGATGAAGTGTAACATACGCCAGAACCTTATATAACCAATATGAACCCAATTAATTATTATACACAAGGTTATATTTAGGTGTATTAACAAGGTGTTGTCACATAAAAAACACTAACGTGCATTACATGAATACAAAATATGTTGCACTTAAAGTATGAGTGATACATCAAATATTAATTACCATTTAAAAGAAAATGTCAGTTGAGTTCCTTGCTTATTTTAAAGTTGAATATATATATATAACCCTAATGAATGGCAATGCATATCCTGAAATGTCACGTTGACACAGTCCATGTTGAAACTATAGAAGCATGCATCTAAGTAAACTATGTACATCATTAAGTAGCCACAACTCAATACAAAGTTGGTTAAGAAAGTAATTTACCTTCAGATAAGGGGTATCAAGGAAACATAATTATATATCTCCTTCACACACATTGTTGTTAACACTAAATTTATGAGTTACCAAGGGTAAATAGCTAAGATAAAAAAATAAAAAAATATAATAGAGAGATGTTACAATGGTATCGGAGCTAAAGTGTTCAACACTAAGGCTTGTTTAAGGGAACATAGTAACAACCTGTGTTTTGTTCCATAGTAAAAAAGAGTTAGAAATATGGAAACTACGCCTATAGGACCAAATTCTACACCCTTACCTAAATCAAATTTTGAGATATGGACACAACAAGGTAAAGAAATTAAGTTGTTTTACACAATGGTTAAGTATTATTTGAGTTGGAAATGAAGAATCATGTCATGGGTACAATGAAAAAAATTATGTTACATAAGTTAAGTTATCAAATACTAATTGGATTATGGTTGGGACACTCTTACTTATAACAACTATTATGTTCAGCGTTTAGGAGAGAAAAAAATTGCTTGGATGACTTAAGTATCAACACATGTTAATTAGTAAATGATATCCCATGATTGTGGAATAGTGAATAGAGAGATGTTTATAATTTATAACGATAGGGAAGTGTATGGGTAGACAAATTAGGATACATAGACCTGTGTAAATGAAGAATTAAATCCCATACTGTTAAACACCTATGAAACATCATATGGGTTTGTTAAAAGAGAATGTAGGGTGTTGCATATGAAATCACCTTCAAGAGTTCAAGGTTATCTACATGATGATTATATGTTCCTAGTTTCAAACTAAACCACTAATATGTCATGTTGAAGAAGAGCTAGGTATAAAATAAGTAAGGATACTATTGGTAAGTAATACTTACAGTTGGAAAGTAATTACTTAATTGGTATAAATTACCTCCTTGCACATGTACTGGATGTTGACCAAGAACCTAGCTGAGAGAGTGAATGAAAGGAAATACTTGGTAGTAAAAATAATCTTTAATCCTAACAAAAGTGTAATATTATCTTTGTATGGAAAAAAAGTTGAGAAGGGAAGAATCTACAGTAACATAGTGACATACCCACAATAATAAGCACATCGTATGTTTAAAAAAATCTAAGGCATCTAATCAAAAAAGAAAAACAAGAGGGTATACATAGAAAAAAGTATATATAGGAATTAGAAAAAGGAATGGAAGGGACTGAAAACCTGTAATACCTAAGGAAAAGATTTGGGGTATTGGTATACCCAAGGAATCTTCCCCAACATACTTAATGATAAATGTTATTAAAGATTGACTAAGGATATAGAGCACTTACAATTACAAAATGCACGTACGAATATGAGTCAATTAGATTTATCTTGGGTGATTAACGCTAATATTTGAAAAAAAAATCATCAAACTAAGCATTAGCAAATGATATGACATACATCGATAATTGTGACAATAAAAGATCAAATTTATATGTCAATAGTATAACTTAGGAATAAATAAGTCTAATGAAGTAATAATTGTTTAGTATATATTTCATGACTAATGAAAATAAATTGATAAGAGAATTAGTGAACTTCCTCATTGAAAAGTCTCTTCATGAACAGAGCGGAGCCACAAAGAGACGAGTTACAACAATAGAAAAATTAGCATAAATCATATGCATGAAGGATTGTACAATTCAAGTAATTCAAAATCGCAATAGAACCAGGAGATAAAATACTTGTTTAAAATTAGTGAAATAGAAGAAAAAAAATGTGATAAGTTGTCATAATAAATTGTGATGGAAAGGAGACTAGTCTTGAAAATGGTGAAGTGAGTGGCATATACAAGACTCTTAAGTTGAAAGTCAAGTAACTTGGGAAACGGACAACCTGAGAAAGTATATATATATATATATATATATATATATATATATATATATATATATATATATATATATTATATATATATATATAATATATATATTTCTAAGGAGGTTGTTGTCTTAACGGGACTTGAAGGAATTATAGTGAGCATAGGTATGATGTCGAGTGAGGTAACCAAAGAAATATGCAAATAATATAAAAGAATGTGTTAAATATGGCAACAAGAATATTCCAATTTAATTTTTCCTTGAATTAAATTGTGAATTAAATCGAATTTAGTCTTAACAGCTACTTGGAAATAATTAATTTATTTTATTTTAAATTAATTAGTTGGAGAAATTCAAGTTAGAAGACTTTCTGAAGTCATGCAAGAGTTATCCCTTAAATTAAGGAGATAAGATTGAGTTATATTTGAGTTGTAATTAGTTAACTCAATTTACTGAGTTAATTCCAGTTAAATTAGTTCCAAACTATTTGAGGAACTAATAGAGAGTTAACAGTCAGCTGATGCATTAATGCACTCAACTACTGCTACTCCAGTTAACTAAATATTCCCTCATCAGAAACTCATGCATGTCTATTCTGAGAAAGAACTAGTTGAGATTAATGTCAAGGACAGTGTACTATCAATTGCATGTGTTTTCGCATGGAGAAAACTCATGCATGCAGTTAAGGATTCATCCTGAAAGGATTGCACAGTTTTGAAGAGAGTGTTCCACTTAGTAATAGGAGAATCATCCACAAGGAACAGCGCAAGGAAATAGGAGCTTGGAGGGCAGAGAGAAAGGCTGGAGAGAAGCCAAGATTACCTGTGAGCATCTGTGAGGATTGTATTGAGAGCTGGCTAGCTGTGAGAGCTAAGTCTTTGTATAATTCCTATGTATTTCCACCATGTATGATAATACAATAGTGTGGGGTTTTTAGCTGAGGCTTTCCCCAAAGTATTTTCATGTGTATTGTGCCATTCGTTCTTCTTCTTTTGGTTATATTGTTCAGCTCAATCTTTAAGCTTCCGCAAATTGATAGTAGAAGTAGGTTATAGTATTCTCCTTTGATTTATATTGCATTATCGAGTTAACCTACCATCAGATTTTCTACATGGTATCAAAGGTGTGAACAGTGTACTAAGAAGAAAATTTGAAGTTTGAAGTTCAGGGTTGTAGGTCCAAATCAAATTCATATCACTTCAAGGGTGGCCAATGGCATTCTATGTCTTGAGAATTGAGTATGCCTTGGAAGGTAGCTTGAATTACATAGCATGGAAAGATAAAATGGAGGTTGTATTAGAAGACAATGGCTTGAAGGAATTCATTGATCAAGAAATCCCAAAGGCAGCTTCAACTAATGCATAAGAGTTGGCTGAGTGGAAGAAGTTTGTGGTGAAGGTCAGACGGATCATCCTTGAGGGAGTTCAAGACCGTATTTTCTTGAGTCTCGATGGGAAGGATACTCCATTTTCAATGTGGAAGACATTGAAGGACCTCTACTAGAAGAGTAATGACCAGAGGAAATTGGCGCTCAAGGATAAGCTTCGAAGAATCAAGACGGAGAAGGGTGATACTATTTCCACATATCTGAACAAGCTCACCACCTGCAGAGATGAGCTTGGCAGTGTGGGAATAACTATTGTCGATGATGATATGGTGAGCCTCGCTCTCCTTGGCCTTCCAAAGTGTTGGAATAGTTATTAGGACTCTGTGAATGGAAGAGAGAATCTGCTGGATTGGGAACGACTGTGGTCGGATCTTATACAAGAGGAGATCAGGAGGAGCACACGAGATGGTTCTTCATCCAAGAATGATGATGAAGAAAATCTGTCCTTAGCAAGTAAGGCAAGGAAAGGGAAGGGGAAGGCTTCCCATTTCAAATCGAATTCTTCTCATGGAGGGAAGAAGGGTGACATGTCTAAAGTAAGATGCTTTAATTGTCACAAGATGGGACATTATGCGACTAATTGCCCATCGAAGAAGTCCAAGAAGGGATCCATGGAAGGATCAGAAGGTGAGCATTAGCCTCTCAGTTAGAAATGGACTTTACCCTCATCGCATGCATGATGTCATCGATGATGGATTGTATCTAGTATCTTGATAGTGGAGCCTTATTCCACATGACCAGTGATAAAAATTTATTCAGTGCCTTGGAGGAGAAAGACCTCAAGAT
>APFE030030901.1:13747-47347 GCA_000404065.3 Pinus taeda | reverse complement strand
AAATAAACTTTTTCTCCACATAAAAGTGCGTGAAATTTTCTCCACATGAAATAAAATTTTTCTCCACATAAAAGTGCGCGAACTTTTTTTTTCTACATGAAATAAACTTTTCTCTGCATAAAAGTGCGTGAACTTTTATCCACATGAAATAAACTTTTCTCCGCATAAAAGTGCGTGAACGTTTCTCTACATGAAATAAACTTTTATGTTCATGAAAGTGCATGAACTTTGCTGCACTATAATTTATCATCTGAGATGATTTGCCATCAAGGAAAACACCTGTCTCATAATGCCAACAATCTCCCCCTTTGGACTTGATGGCAAAGCTAACTTGTCACACGTAGAACTATCATCTGATTCCTTTGAGCTATCCTGCACCCCAGGCATTCAGTCACATCTGATATCTCTTCTTGAAGATTCATCTAGTTATAACTAAGTGAGATTATCTTCTATGAGTGGGTTGCCATCAAGTACAACAAATGCATCATAATGCCAACAATCTCCCCCTTTGGACTTGATGGCAACAACACCAAATCACTCTCCCCCTTTGACATCAAGGGCAAAGGGCAAACCAAGATATTCTCTTTCCTAGATAAGCATTCCGCTGTCCATACTCCCCTTGAGTACCTGCTGAAATCTCTGAATAAGCTCCTCCTTTGTATATGCCAAGGTGTACCAATCTGTCCATGCTACATGCTGAAAGCTCTGCTCTTGCTGAATTGTGTTGTTCATGCTCCCCCTCTCTGTAAGCAAGGTCTGCAAAAATGTGTTCTACAAGAACATGACTCTATACATCATACGTGACCTTCGTAGCATCAAATACTCATACATACATCCATCTCCAAACCAAGTGGGGATATACCAGAAAATGACAACCAAGTACATTACATCATTCATCCTAGGCATAGTGGGGAAACCAACATAGGCCGTTACATGACCTTGATATGACTGAAATATTTCATCAAATGACTACAATAGATAGAGACACACTATTACATCATGAGTCTTGATATGACCTTTACATCGAATGATATACATGACATTTATAACATAGACCAAACACCTAAATAAGATCATGATAAACATCAGCAACGACACTGTATGATCTGCTTCATAGCATCTGTCACCAGCAACTTGCATGAATCATCAAGGTATGTTCGTATCAACTCATCCTTTTGAATAGAATTCTGTATATACAGAATCATTCTATCATATGTGAGAAACACCATAGCCATCCAGATTTGCATGGACCAAGTATCATCAATTGGGAATATCTGCATCAATCAACATATGTACGAAATAACCTATCATCATATAGGTAAGAACTCATCATCATCATATCTGCAACTTTGAATAATCATCCATGTATCCAACCAACAATCCTCATCCATATGTGTGCTAAGAACAATAGGAATACGACATCATAACTGTAATATATGATCTTTATGCATATGGCGACAACAACATATGAGTGACTCATCATCAAGTGAATTCAAGCTATGTACTTCTCCTTATCCTTATGAAGATCACCATGTAAGAACCATTAGAGAATCAACCACAAATCTGATCTAAATATCAACTATGTAACCCCAAGAATCATCTGAACAACTCATAACCATATCATAGCAAGATGAATCATTTATCCATATAAGCATCATCACCAAGGACTATTAACTATAATACCAACAATGCATTAAAAGCACATGCTCCCCCTAAACCTGTGCCATCTTGTTTACTGTCAGATCTGATCATGCATATCAGCAACAAGTATCAAGACATCATCATTAGAAACAAAACACTTCTAACCATCATTTCCACACATCATCAGCAAATTGTAACCATTATCAAACAGCGCGAATAAATCAAATCATAACTGATCCTTTTCCTGAACCTGTCCCTACTGTCTTTCCTCAAACAATCATATACGCAACTATGCCATAACCAACTCGTGTATATACGTGACTTCTCTTTAAGAAACTTGCATATGATATTTAGGACACTGAAGTTTTACACTTCCAGCTGTAGTGTCCTGTCTAGGGTGCTAGACTAGGCTATATTTATTATCGACCAGGATGCGTAGACTTAGAGGCATGCGTATAAAGTATATAGACATAAAGGATTATTAGCTAAGTGGTTATGATGGTAGGTCACAGGACTTCTTTACGGAAGATTGAGGTATGTTACCTATCACTCAAACACTTAGGTCACTTAGTTAATCTACCTAATTACAACATTGTCATTCAATTCATTTACCAAATTAAAACACTGTGTATCACTGCAAACCAAGATTTCAATCCCATTACAGAGACACTATGCATAAAACCCCTGTTCAGCAAATACTCATCATTCACTAATATTCACCCAAGATAAAAACATACACAAATCATAACCATACTTTGAAATGATAACAGAGTTCATGACATTGCTTTAAAAGACAACAAAGGATCGAATCCCTTACAAGATACGATTCACGATCTCAGTGATGAACTATTCAAGCACTATCATAAACATAAACCATACACATTCTATTGAAATCAACAACCAATTCTAATTATTGTGCATATCATTTAATACCCTAAGTTGCGAATGAAAAGGAAATGACAGTATACCAAGTTAACGCAGGGCCCGTCCACATTCCAGAGGTATACTGGACTGTGATCAACCGATTATCAAATCAACGCAACAAGGAAAAGATCGTGATTGCAACTATGTCTTTGATATTAAGTTCAAACTCTGTTTTCAAACGATACAACGATAACCAACTACTGACTACTTAGAACTGTGTTTACATATGTTTTTACAACCCTTACATTTCGAAAACGAATGTACATTCATGATGTGGTTGTTGCCGCTTTTATCATGTCGTGATTTTTAAAATTTTTCTATCCTAAACTGATTCCAAAAAGGAACAAAACTAAATCAATTTAGAATGCTTTGCTGTTGCTGCCTTTGTCGCCAACATGCTATACTTTGACCTTCGTTGATCGCGCATGTAGGAGGGTCGATTCTACTGTAGGATAGATATTCGTCCATGCTTGGACATTCTACTTTTCATCCCTACCCTTCGCTCTAGCCTAGCTGTCATGCCACATGTCAAACAATGAACCAATTACAGGATGTTGGAACTTCCTGTAGCCATTTTTACCAAAAATTCCTAATTCGTTAACATAAAACTCCTAAATCAATTTTAATGCATTTTAATAACTATAGGACTATTAACTAATCAATTTTCAAGGGATCTAAGAGATATATGATGGAAAGAAGCAGGCAAATGATATGTTTTAGGAGGAAAAAGGAGGTCATGGGATGGTACCAACATATGGGAAGATGGAAATTATTGGTCGAATCATAAAGGTGTCAGCAATCAAGTTGAAATGCAGGAGTTTAGTGCTAATGCTTATGATTTTAATGTTGATTTTAATAATTAGTATTTCGTGTCAGGTTGTCATTGAAGTGACATTGTTTTGACCAACTATTGTCACAATTATGAGTGTGTGTTGGAACTGGTCATTCCAAAAATACACAAATTTGTAGGATATGATGTATACATGACACTGAAGATGGCATCAAAGGATAGTTATTAGAGCTTCATCAAAGATTAGAGGATGATGGACAACTAAGTGAAAGTTTGTGTGAGTTAGTCGAATAGACTCACTAACATGATGCATTATGTGTCACACATATTAATTGTAAGAAATTCTAGGATGTTTTGCAGTGGTTTTTATAATGTATGTACCTAGTAACTCCAAGGGTTCGAGTGTGTAATGTAAGCCTGATGAGGCATCCATACCCCCATAAATTTTGTGGTAATCTTAAAATCACTTTGCAATTGCAAGTTTGTGGTCAGCCGGAAACCACTTTGCAGTTTCGGTTTGTGGTAGGCCAGAAACCACATGTGCGAGTGAAGTGGACAGGGATTCCAATATGCGTATTTAGGGTCAGCTAAAACAATCCTTAGAATGGTTGAGTGTGAGCCGAGAAAACCCTGGGCCTAGTTAAGTTGGGTCTGTGGTGAACCTTGGTGGCTGAATTGAGTGCCTTGGTGGAAGAGTTGAGCCTTTGTAGCTGAATTGAGTGCCTTGGTGGCAGAGTGGAGCCCTGGTGGCTATGTTGAGACTTCATGGTTGAATTGACCACCTTGGTGGCTGAGTTGAGCCTTAGTGGCCGAGTTGAGCCTTGGTGGCTGAGAGCCCTTGTTGCCATGGTTGAGGGTAATCCAATAAAACCCAAACCATCGTTATGGGTAATACAATAAAACCCATCATGATGATGGAGGGGGATTTGTAGGTACAAGTACATGTATGTAGTTATAATGGTTGAGGGAACTATGTATGAGAAGGGAATCCTATTAGACTGGTGGTTCTAGAATGGGTATAACCTATTTATAATTCTACTCTATTGTTAGCTAAAAGACCTTTTTTGGTCTTTGATCAAATGGTAGTTACTTATGGTGTTAATGCTATTGGAAATGTTGATATAGTTTTTTAGCTTTATGTTTACGAAATCAGTGAAATTATAGACATTCTAAATATTATTATGTAAAAAAAATGTTTAAAAAAATAATGAAAATAAAAATAATTTATAATTTACATGTAATATTATGTCCTAAAAATAAATTTGACCATTTTTTCGAACTATCACTAATATCCAAAAATATATTTTAAATAAAAATACTACATAAAATATGTATAATAAAATCGATTAATAAAATGCATAATAAAATATATTGATGATAAAAAAACCCATAACTTAACTGTAATATTGCTTGTATTATTATTTCATGGAAACAAATCCAACCTTCTATTTTACAATAAAATGCGGCACCAATTTACAAAATTTTAATAATTAAAATTAATTTAACCAATCTTCGTACTTGTATTATTATTTCATGGAAACAAATATAACCTTCTATTTTACAATAAAGTGAATCACCAATTTCCAAAATTTTAATAAATCAAATTAATTTAACCAATATTCATTGTTGGATGATCTAAAAGACCATAAAAAGAAACTGATGAAACTTAAAACTAAACCAGAAAATTTGGCCTTGTATTCGTTTATAAAGAAATATACCAGTATTCAATCTCCATAAAAATAGTAAGCAAAAAAGATGTAAAACAAAAAATAAACAAATTATGAACAAAAAAGTAGATGGGGGTAGAGAATATTTTTGTAAGCCTGGTGCCCATCCAAGCCATTGAACCTATTTGATGATGGAAGATTTTAAGAGGAAATTACATGTATCTATTATGTTAGCAATACATGTTTGCAATGTTAAATATAATTGTATAGAAAATATACTTAATTAAAACTGACCTGGATACATATTAATTTTGGATCCATTATGTGCTGAGAGAGATCAAATATCTCAAGGTGACAACCTCTTTGCAAAATTTGAGGAAAGTTTTGCACCTCAAGAGATTTGATCACTTTAGATGCTTGATAGATCCATAGTTAAGATGGATCTACGTTTGTTATATAATACTATATAATATATATATTTGTATATATGTGTCTCTTTCTTATTCCCTCTCTATATCTCACCCCAAAACATACACACTTTCTCTCCATATCTATATTACTCTCTCCCTCCCTCTATCATTTTCTCTATCCCCTCCATCTTTGTGTCTCCCTCTCCCTCTCTCTCTTCCCCTTCTCTCCTTATCTCTCTCGTCTCTTCTTCTCTCTCTTCCCTCCTCTCTGTCTCACTCTATCCCCATATCTCCCTAGTCACTCTCTCTCCTTTTCCACCTCTCTCTCTCCATGTATTTGTTCTTTCCTCCCTCTCTCCCCCCCTCCAACTCCATCTCTCTCTCTCTCTCTCTCCCTCTCTCATTCTCTCTCTCCCCTCCTATTTGTATTCCTTCCCTCCTCTCTCCTCCATTCTCTCTCTCTCTCCCTCTCTCATTCTCTCTCTCCCTCCTATTTTATTCCTTCCTCTCTCCTCCTCCCACTCTCTCTCTTCTTTTCCCTCTCCCACTTTGTCATTGTTCCTTCCTCTCTCTCTCTCTCTCATCTCACGCCCCCCCCTTCCCCCCCCCCCCCTCTCTCTTAAATTTGATTCCATGATATTGTGTTTAAGAAAGCATCTAAATTAAAAAAAAAACTCAATTTCTTGTAAAATATTAAATCAATAGTTTGGATCAATCATGTGAAAGAAAATACAATAATAAAAACCTTAAAACGATCATGCACTATTTTTCCTCTATTATTGTTAGTCAATTTTTTTTCTCTGATCTCTTGGATCCTTACTTAATATGGATCTGCTAGTTCTAAGTAATATTATTCATATTATATATATTATACGTCTTTATATATAAAATATTCTAATTTTTTAATTTTATTCAAACATTGATTTAATTTCTATGGGAATTTTTTAGTAGTGAGTGAGGATAGAGGGTTTAGAAATATCTCAAAAGTAAGGATAACTTTTTTCCTTTTAGATTTAATTAAAAAAAAGTTATAAAATTAAGTTGAAATACAATATTTATAAAATATTTTTATTGTGAAATAAGTTATGTTTTTTTGGGCATGTGGTATTGATAAGTCATTGATGGGACCAGCCCTGATCACTTACGGCATATAATTAAATGTTGATTGTTTTATCGTTGGCAAACTTTATGGTGCGGTATGGGAGGTTAATATCATGAGGAAAAATGTCCTCTCCTTGGGTTCACTTCTCCCGCCTCTTCACTATCCCGTTGAAACTCAAACCCTAACCATTCTATTGCTGCTTCGATGTTCTGTTGCTCCGTTGAGGTCTCGGTTTCTGATCTCTAGTTGTTGCTCCACGAGGGTTTCACTTGTCTAGCTCTAGGGATGGTTCTCCATGAGGATTTCTACTTGCACGCCTTGATGGCGTCTCCTGTTTTGAGAATGGTTTCGAAGTTTTGGGTCTGGAACCCCTCGTCTGAGTCTCTAGTCTCCACTTATTCAGCTCTCGTTATGATTTTGGTTGTGGGTCTTTGTTGTATGCTAGCTTTGATTATGCTATTGACTTCAAAGTGTTCACCTCACTCTTTGACTACTTGCTTGGCATCTTGTTGCAGGTCATGGTCGTGGGGTGGCTCGACTCTCGGCTCTCATCCAACATTCGACGAGAGGTAAGTTATCCCTCTATGCCTTATGGTTTTGCCTCATTTTCTACTTTTATTGACTATTCTTGCTCCTTGTGAGCAATGGGCACTCTGTGACTATGACCATGGTCTATGGCTTCCTTCCTCACTCGCACAAGCTCCGCTCCTTTCGTAAATGGTCTCCCCTTAAACCCTTGGCTCTATTTCCATTGCTTGTTTTTATGGCTCGATTTGCTTATGGCCCTGTTTGCTGGCCTTGCAAGTAAATGGTTGGGCTCACCATTTACTCCTCTCGTGCATTGACACCTACATTTGTATTGGGTAGGGTCACTCCTTATTGTTCCCTGTATGTCTATTCGAAGCGTTTGTTGTTTGCAATATTCTCTTGGTCTGTTGTCGAGGGTTATGGCTTCAACCTCACTATGTCATGGTCTGTATATTTGTGTGTCTGGGATGTTAACTTATGATATAGTGGTTATGTCAGTTTTATGGTGACCTTGTGGTTGTATTTCACATCATTATAGGAAATCTCTCTTCCGCAGCTTGTTTGTATTCTTTTAGCTATACCTTGGACTATAAAATTTTTTATATCTATATATATATACACACATAGATTTTGGAAAAATAATAAATGTGAATGAGGCTGGTGTATTAGTACCTGTAGATGTTGTCTTCCTCCTTCAATATTAATTATGCTCGATTCTTCTGCAAACCCTCTCTATTGTTTTGTTGAACTCGTCCACGTATTCTTCTTGCTTCTGTGTTAATTATTCACTCTCTATCATCGTTAGAAAATGGATACATGAATTTAATTAAGTTAGGAAGAAAATAACTTTAGGCTGCAATATATGGATTCAGACATTCTTGGTTTTCAAAATGATTTCATGCTTGCTTCTATTCAATACTATGATGAACATCATAGTGGCTTTTTCCTTCTTTTTTTTGTAAAGATAATTGTACAGTGATTAAACTGTTAGTAGTTACATTTTAGTTATTCTTTGATAACTGTTCATTCTTGACTGTATTCTAAAGTAGATTTGAAACAAAAAATGAAAAGAATGTAAATAAAAATAAACAGTGGACTAGGACAGCCTTAAACTTAACATAAGATCCTAAATGCTATTGACAAGAAATTTAAATGGAAATTAAAAAAAAGTAACAGAAAACTCATTCTGGTCTACAAAGACAAATACTCCAGCCATGACCTCCCTTAACTAGATGCTCCTGCATCAGGCTCCCAGGGTAGATGAAAATACATGACTCTAGTCCATGAGCTCCTCGATAGAATACCCTACATGTTGTATCTGTCCTGCGTTAAGCCATGAACTATCCTCAATGGGATGGTTCTTCCACTTGATGAGGTATTGTAAGTGCTCTTTTCTTCGAGTCCCACTAGCCACCTGTATATTGAGGATTCCTTGGATTTCAAGTGGCTGAGCTGAAGGCATTTGTCTCATCCATGAACTACTCTCTTCTTGGGTATCCCATTTTGGCTGCACCGAACTGTCCCCTTCAGGATTGGCAGTGTATGGGAATAAATCTGCCACATTAAAGATGGGTGATATTCCTATACTTGGAGGCAATTGCAGCTCATAGGCATTTGCAGAAAACTTACGCTGAATTTTGCAAGGTCAAATTTTATTAAATTTCAACTTATTTTATTCACCCTTAGGGAATATTTCTTTGTACAGATGTGCTAGGACTTGATCCCCTACATTAAATTGTACCTCCCATCTTTTTAGATCTGCTTTTTGTTTGTACCTTTGACTACTGTCTTGTAATTTTGGCTTCACCTGCTCATGTAGGTCGTTAATTTCTCTTGCAAAATCTTCCCCGTCAGCACTTATTCTTTCTAACTCTCGCAATTCTCATAACTCATGCACTCCTTGAGGATGCATTCCATACAAGATCTAGAAAGGACTACTTCCCGTGCTTCGATTTGGTCAATCATTGTAAGAAAATTCCACTTGGGCAAGTACACTATCCCACATTCGTGAATTTTCCCCAACTAGACTCCATAGTAGGTTCCCTAAACTCCTGTTGACCACCTCTATCTGCCCATCAGCCTGTGGGTGATAAGTGGAGCTGAAATTTAAATTTGTATCCAACTTTTTCCACAAGGTGCGATAGAAAAGTCTTCTAAATTTCGCATCCCTATCAGAAATAATGGACTTGGGTAAGCCTTGCAGTCTAATGACTTCGATGAAAAACAATTGTGCTACATGGGTAGCGTCACTGGTTTTCCTACAAGAGATGAAGTGCGCCATCCTGGAGAAATGGTCCACCACCACCAAGATGGACTCAAAACCCCGTTGTGTTTTGGATAGACCCAGGACAAAGTCCAGACTAACTGAATCCCATGGTTTGTTTGGAATAGGTAAGGGTGTATACAACCCCATATTATGAATGTGCCCCTTCTCCAACTAACACATTTTACACCTGGTTGCATATCGTTGCACATTCGTTCGCATTTTCGGCCAACAATAAAAATGGTTGAGCTGATCCAAGGTCTTATCAATGCTGAAATGTCCAGCTAGACCTCCACTATATTTTTCCCAGATGATGTTCTCCCTCATCGAACAGTCTAGAACACACTGTTGTGTTGGAAATAATACTGAGAGGAGGGGGTGAATCAGTATTATCAA
Organism: Pinus taeda; assembly: GCA_000404065.3. Taxonomy (NCBI): domain Eukaryota; kingdom Viridiplantae; phylum Streptophyta; class Pinopsida; order Pinales; family Pinaceae; genus Pinus; species Pinus taeda. The sequence goes on along the minus strand of APFE030030901.1, from coordinate 37,626 downwards.
ATCAATATAAATTTTTCATTTCCATATTCAGATTCATATATACTACTTCAGTTAAGGAAAACCGCGTGTATACGTAACTACGTGTAAAGCAACAAGCGTATATCCAATAAACTTATGATTCAATTACTTGATCCTTAATGACTGCATCAGAACATTATTAACCATATGAACAGTAAACAAGAGCAGTAAAATAGAACAAATCATCACACATAAGCAACACACATGAACACTGAGATGTAAGGTGGAAACCCAATGTGGGTGAAAATCACCTACTGCAATTTGTCTCTATCCTCTTTTAATAAGAAACTTCTTTTTACAATATTTTTGTACTGGTGCAGTCTTATACCAGTACGCAGGCTTATACCTGTAGAAGGCTACAACCCTCTCTCATTGTCTAGCTTCTCCTGGAAGGGAGTTGCAACCCCCCTTAGCTCTTGTACTAGTCGATCATTTTACTAGTACGTAGGTGCTGGCCTACTGAATGCTCCAACCTTCACTCGTTTTCCAGCTGCTACTGGAAGGGAGCTACCACCCCCTTATCTCTTGTAGTAGAAGATGTACTAGTACGTAGGTGCTGACCTACAAGAGACTACAACCTTCTCCTTCTTCCTCCAGGTACCACGTTTCATAAATTTTCAGACTGGATACCCATGGAACACAACATCATAATCTGAAGGCCACGTTTCATCTAATTTTCATACTAGACCCATCAATATCATTGAAGCACAAAATCAATCACCACTTGCATCATCAATCTCTTAATCACCCAACACTGAATCACTAAAATCCTGTCAACAAAATGCAATCACCAGAACACAGAGCAGAACACAGAACTCTACAACAATATTCAAAACCAACTGTTTCATCAGAAATCATGCATCAGAGAGCATACGCTACTTGGAAGAGCCAAACCAGCGTGTATATGAAACTTCACCAAAGCGAATCAGCGTATATGTCATCAAATACTTACTTATAACTCGTTGCACTTCCTAACTTCAGACATACCCAGATCATTACATATACAAGGATAATATGTGTGTTAGCAACCAGATCTAGTCCATCAGTTCACATAAAGATAAGTCATTATGATCCTGATCCATTATTAGATATCATCCATCAATACCTAAGCTAAATACAATCAACCAAACTGAATATGCAGAATACTGACACGAGTAAACAGTCATCAGAACTCATCAACAACCAGAACCACCTATAACTTCAAACATCATAGCTCATATGGGATACGCTACTTAGATGTATCTAACCTGCGTATGTACATGCTTCTATCATAGTCAACCAGCATATACATCTATAAATATTCAGTCATGAGTTGCAATTATTTCAAACTTAAGTTATACCCAGATCAGAACATTACATGTGTTAGTATATAGATCTAGAATAAACATGATAAAACCGTATATAGATGATTCATTCCAAGCCATTAGATCCCTATCTATTCTTAGATCTTGTTCTCCATCAACTGCTGAGATTCCTTCTTAGCTAAGATCAAGCAAAGCATCATGAACCCATAACCTGCATACTTGATCTCCTACTTCATCAGATATTCAAGACTTTCTCAATCCCTTGCCTAATGATCTTCTTCTCCTTTTATAGTCTTAGGCCTTATTCAATACCATGGTCCAAAACCATTTTAAAAAAATACTAGGGACCCAATACCTGGGTTCAACACTTCGGATGCAATACTAAGGTCCAAAACCATAGGTCTAAATACCATGGACCCAAAAATAAGATTTCCCACATGTACGCACTTTTCCGTGCATAAAAGTGCGTGCATATGCATACGCGACTCTTGATCAGCAATCTCGTGTGTATACGCGCCTTTGCATATGGTGAAATTGCATGTATAACCTGTGTGTATAAAATACTTGGTATATAGCGAACCAACATATATACGCGACTTGGTATATAGTGAACCTGCGTATACACTCTTTTTTCTTCATTCTTTGTAGTCTGATCATCAATACTTTGCTACTGACCTGCTGCACTATGATCTGTCATCTGTGTGAGTTGCCATTAAGGACAACACTTGTATCATAATGCCAAATATCTCCCCCTTTGGACTTGATGGCAAAGCTAACTTTTCATACTGAGAACTGTCATCTGATTCCTTTGAGCTATCCTGCATCCCATGTATTCTGTCACATCTGATATCTCTTGTGTAGATTCATCTAGTTATATATAAGTGAGTTGTTCTTCTATGAGTGGGTTGCCATCAAGTACAACACATGCATCATAATGCCAACAATCTCCCCCTTTGGACTTGATGTCAACAACCATACCAGGTCACTCTCCCCCTTTGGCATCAAGGGCAAAGGGCAGACCAAGATATTCTCTTACATTGCGTTGTCCATACTCACCCTGAGTACCTGTTGAAATATCTGATTGAGCTCCCCCTTTGTAAATACCAAGTTGTACCAATCTATCCATGCTCCCTCTGAGTACATGTTGAAATCTTTTCTCTGCTGAAGTGTGTTGTTCATGCTCCCCCTGGTTGTAAGCAAGGTCTGCAAAAAGATGTTCTACAAGAAGAACATGACTCTATCATAAATGACCTTCCTATCACCAAAGACTCATACATACATCCATCTCCCAACCAAGTGGGGATATACCAATATTGACTGTTTATACATCACTGAAATATTACATCAATCTTCCCATGCATAGTGGGGGTACAAATTACAACATATGAGCAAAAGGGATTCATCAAATGACTACAATAGATAGAGACAAGCTATTACACCAAGAGTCTTGATATGACCTTTACATGACATTTATAACAGAGACCAAACATCTAAATAAGATGATGATAGTCATCAACAACTATCATACACAATGTATGATCTACTTCATAAGCATCTGTCAACAACATCTAGACTAATAATCGAATCATATGTGAAAAATGTCATAGCCATCTCATCACCATCAAGATCTGCATGATCTTATATATCATCCAAGTATTATCAACATATATAGGTAAGAAATCATCATCATCATGTCTTCCGTAATGCAACTTTAAGTAATCATCCATGTATCCAGCACTATGTATCTTGATATCATCAACAACAACAATCCTCATCCATATGAACGCCAAGAACTATAGGAATCCTACATCATAACTATATTATATGATGTTTATGCATATGACGACAATAGCATATGAGTGATTCATCATTTGTGTATTCAAGCTTTGTACTTGTCCTTATCCTTATGAAGATCACCATGTAAGCACCATATATGCATCATCAAAGAATCAACCATAAATCTGATCTAAATATCAACTATGTAACCCCAAGAATCATATGACATTTTGTCATGGACAACTCATAACCATATCATAGAAAGATATATCATTTAGCCATATAAGCATCATCACCAAGGACTACTAACCATAATGCCAACAATGCATTATTAAAAGCATATGCTCCCCCTGAACATGTGCCATCTTGCTTACTGTAAGATCTGATCATGCATATATTAGCAAGAAGTATCAAGGCATAATCATCATTAATTTAAAACACTTTTAAACATCTTACAAGTGTCAAGATATTTCCACACATCAACAACAGATTGTAACCATTATCAAACAAAGCAAATAATGGACTGAATCATATTAGACCCTTTTTCCTGAGCCTATCCCTACTGCTTTTCCTCAAACTAATGTATACACGATTGTGCAGTAACTAACTCATGTATATACGTGATTTGCCTTTATGAAACTTGAATATGAGATTTAGGAAACTGAAGTTTTACACTTTCAGCTCCCTCTCTGTCTCTTGTACATTGTGTTGCGCCACATTTTCCTGACTGTACTTCCTTCTTCTTCCATACCTTCAAGTGTGATTATGTTTTCTCCTTACGGTATGATGCTCGTGCTTTGTTCCTGCATTCCTTAGCTATATGTCCAAGCTTGTTACATGCACAACATCTCATATGTTTCATATTCCTTCTGTAGCAATCAACAGCATTGTGACCAAACATATTGCAAGAAAAACAATATCCCTTAAAGTACCTGGAATGTGATGAGCTTTCTATGTGATGGTCTTGAACCATTCTACTTCTTCATCTGGCTGCAACATGTCCAAAATTATGACATACATAACATTCAACATTATTCATTTGAGGAATTGATTGACTATCACTTCCATAGTTAGGAATAAAATATTTTCTTTGAAGAATTTCTTTCGTTGGTTGTTGATGGGATTGGCCTCTCATCTCCTTGTTGAGCATTTCAAATTTTGCATTAGAGTCCCTTGTATTAGTTTGTGAACTAGATTCTCCTTCAACAGATTCATGAAAACCAAGACTAGTTTTGATAGCAGGAGACCTTTGACTACTAAGAATATCATCCAAGATCTTAGTACTATCTTGAAATCGTAAGAGCTTATCCTTTTCTTCTAAGTTATCTTTTAGAATATTTACCTCAACCTGATGTTGCTCCTCCTATTCATGATACTACTTCTTCATGTTTTCTTCAGCTTTTCTTTCTTCTTCCAACTGATGTCTTAGTTCAAGAACTTCATTTTCTTTTTTTTCAAGAGCTTGGAGCAGTTCTTTATTCTACTTATTTCATTCTTCAAGATCCTCTTTTAGCGAGAGGATCATAGCTTCAATACTTTCATAGTAATTGGATCTATCTCTCTATTTCTTGATTGTTTTGCTCCTTTCATTGATTTCATTTCTTAATGATGTCACTTCATCCTACAACTTTTGAAATTGATCTTCCTTGTCCTTGAATAACTTCCTTACCTTGTTCCTTCCTCTAGTTGAGCTTTTAGTTTGGTAGCTTCTTCTTTCAAGGCACATTCTCTTTTTTTCAATAGATCTTGTTGATCACTAATTTTTCTGTAAGCCTTTTAAATTCTACCTCTATTTGATATCTCTCTTGCTCACCCACAAGAGCAAATTCAGTGGTTTCGCTATCACTTTGATCATTTTCAAATGGATGGATAATTGTATCACCAGAGGATAAATATTCATACCTGATAGTTATTTTGCTTGTTCATCTTCATTCTGAAGTGATTCTGAATTTGAAGTGCTTCTTCCACATATTCCCCAATCGATTCCCCCACTGTCATAACTCTTCCAATATGTCTTCTTCTTCTTAGGTGCTTTCTTCTTAAGCTTCTTTCCCATTGTTCTACGGATCTCCTTCAAGTGATCAAGCTTCTACCAAAGGACCTGCTCTAATACCAATTGTTGGAAATAATAGTGAGAGGGGGGGCAAATCAGTATTATCAAATCAATATAACTTTTTCATTTCCATATTCAAATTCATATACGCTACTTCAGTTAAGGCAAACCACGTGTATATGCAACTGTGTGTAAAGCAACAAGCGTATATCCAGTAAACTTATGATTAAGTTAGTTGATCCTTAATGAGTGAATCAAAACATTATTAACCATATGAATAGTAAATGAGAGAAGTAACAAAGAATAGATCATTACACATAAGCAACACACATGAACATCGAGATGTAAGGTGGAAACCCAACGTGGGTGAAAACCACCTGTTGCAATTCGTCTCTATCTTCTTTTAATAAGAAACTTCTTTTTACAATATTTTTGTACTGGTACAATCTTATACCAGTATGTAGGCTTCTATCTACAGAAGGATACAACCTTCTCTCATTCTCCAGCTTTTCCTGGAAGGGAGTTGCAACCCCCCTTAGCTCTTATACTAGTCAATCCTTTTACTAGTACGTAGGTGTTGGCTTACTGAATGCTCCAACCTTCACTTGTTTTCCAGGTGCTACTAGAAGGGACCGGCCACCCCGTTAGCTATTGTCCTAGCAGATGTACTAGTACGTAGGTGCCAAGCTACAGAAGACTACAACCTTCTCTTTCTTTCTCCAGGTACCACGTTTCATAAATTTTCAAACTTGATACTCATGGAACACAAAATCATAATTTGAAGGCCACGTTTCATCTAATTTTCATACTCGACCCATCAATATCATTGAATCACAAAATCAATCACCACTTGCATCATCAATCTCTGAATCACCCAACACTGAATCACAGAAACCTTGTCAACAAAATGCGGTCACCAGAACACAGAGCAGAAGATAGAACTCTGCAACAATATTCAAAACCAACTGTATCATCAAAAATCATGCATCAAAGTGCATACGCTACTTGGAAGAGTCAAACCAGCGTGTATATGCAACTTCACCAAAGCAAACCAGCATATATGTCATCAAATACTTACTTATAACTTTGTTGCACTTCCTGACTTCAGACATACCTAGATCATTATAGATCCAAGGATAATATGTGTGTTAGCAACCAGATCTAGTCCATCAATTCACATAAAGATAAGTCATTATGATCCTGATCCATTATTAGATCTCATCCATCAATACTGAAGCTAAATACAATCAACCAAACTAAATATGCAGAATACTAAAACAAGTAAATAGTCATCAGAACTCATCAACAACCAGAACCACCTGTAACTTCAAAAATCATAGCTCATATGGTATACGCTACTTAGATGTATCTAACCTGCGTATGTGTGTGCTTCTATCATAGTCAACCAGCGTATACATCTATATATATTCATTCATGAGTTGCAGCTATTTCAAACTTAAGTTATACCGAGATCAGGAGAGTACATGCATTATACAGATCTAGAATAAACATGATCAAACCATATAGAGATGATTCATTCCAAGCCATTAGATCCCGATCTATTCTTAGACCTTGTTCTCCATCAACCGCTGAGATTCCTTCTTAGCTCAGATCAAGAAAAGCATCATGAATCCATAACCTGCATCCTAGATCTCCTACTTCATTAGATGTTGAAGACTTTCTCAATCCCTTGCCTAATGATCTTCTTCTTCGTTTATAGTCTTAGGCCTTACTCAATACCATGGTCCAAAACCATTTAAAAACAATACTAGGGACCCAATACTTGGGTTCAACACTTTGGATGCAATACCAAGGTCCAAAACCATAGGTCTAAATACCACAGACCCATAAATAAGCTTTCCTACATGTAGATGCTTTTCCTTGCATGAAAGTGCATGCATACGCATACACGACTTTTAATCAGCAATCCAACCTGTATACACGCCTTTGTATATGGTGAACTTGCATGTATACACTACTTGGTATATAGAGAACCTGCGTATATACGTGACTTGGTACATAGTGAACCTGCGTATATACTCTTCTTTCTTCATTATTTGTAGTCTGATCATCAATTCTTTGCTACTAACCTACTGCACTATGATCTGTCATCTGTGTGAGTTTCCATCAGGGACAACACTTGTATCATAGTGCCAACTAGTTGTCCTCCCTTTAATAGCAACTCCTCCTGTAAGTTAGAGTCCAGCCATGGACTATTATTCCTCCACAAGGGATTTTTCTAGGCTTCATAAGACTCCTTGAAATCTGCATTTGTTTTATACAAGTCCTTCAGGTTTTCAAAACCCAACACTTGTATCATGCTCTCCAGTAAGAGTAAAACTCCTCTACTTAGTGCATCCGCTACCTTGTTGGCCTGACCACTGATATGCTTCAATATGAATGTAAAACTATGCAAGTAGTCCACCCATTTTGTGTGTTTATGATTCATCTTATGTTGCTACATAACATACTGCAATGCAGAATTATAAGAAAACAAGAGAAACTCATTACCCAACAAATAATGTCTCCAATGCTTCAATGCTTGGACAACAACATAAAACTCCTTGTCGTAAGACGTGTATTTTTGCCTACTTTGATTTAATTTTTCACTGAGGTAAGCTACTAGTTTATCTTCCTGGCTGAGTATGGTTCCAATGGTTGTACCACTGGCATCACAACAAACTTGGAAAAGTTTGTTAAAATTGGGCAACCTCAAAATTGGCCTTTCAGTGATCTTCTTCTTCAGTATCTGGAAAGTCTTCTCTACAGCTTCAGTCCAATGGAAAGGCTAACTTGCCTTTTCTATGGTATCCAACATGGGTGTGCAGATTCCACTAAAATCCTTTATAAACTTTCGATAGAAACTTTCCAACCCATGAAAACTCCAAAATTTGAACAAACTCTTAGGGGATGGCCAGCTGATTATAGCTGCAACTTTTTCTGGGTCCATTTTTCAGCTCATTTTCTACAATCACAAAACCCAAATAGAATAACTCCTTCTGAAAGAAAGAACACTTTTTCAAATTTATCAGCAACTTATTTTGCTGTAACTTCTCAAGAGCATATCTAACGTGTCGAAAATGTTCTTCCTTGGTCTTGCTGAAAATCAGTATATTGTCAAGATACACATTCACATCGTTCATCAAGCACATGAAAGTGTTAGGGGCATTATTCAATCCAAATGGCATCACCAGTGATTCATACAAACCTTCATTGGTTTTAAAAGAGGTTCTCCATTCATCCCCTTCTCTTATTCTAACCTAGTGGTATCCGCTCTTTAGATCTATCTTCGAAAAATATGTTGCTCCACTCAAGTATTCCATCATGTCATCCATTAGTGGTAATGGAAACCTGTACCTGATAGTAATTTTATTTATTTCTCTCAAATCTTTACACATCCACCACTCGCCTCCTTTCTTGGGAGCTAAATTGTTGGAATTGCATAGGGACTTAAACTTTCTCGTATCAATTCTCTATCCAACAGTTCCTGTACCTGCTTCCCAATCTCTTCATTTTCCTTAGGACTCATCCAGTAAGAAACTTTGTTTGGTAAATTAGCACCGGGGATGAAATCTATGTGATGGCTGATACTTCACTTTGGTGGTAACTTATCTGGTAGTTCATCCACCACAATGTCGTTGAATTCCTGCAACAAATCCTGGATTTCTTCAGGTAAGTCAGAAATTTCACTATGCAACAGCACTGCTTTTGGTCTCCTTACAACGACATACTTTATCTCATTATCTTCAATCTGTTTTAAAAATTCTTTTCCCCCCATCAGCAGAACTTTTGTCCCACTAGTCTTTGTTTTTTCCTCTTCTTTGATGGGTACTAGTTTATGCTTAATCCCATCCTTGACAAACTTGTAACAATTTGTCTTTCCATCATGAACAACTTTTCAGTCATACTGCGAGGGTCTACCTAGTAGAATATGACACATGTCCATGGGCATGATATCACAAATCACCTTGTCCCTATACTTGCTAATATGGAATTCCACCTCACACTGCTCATCAACTAGCAGTTAATGACCTTTCTATAACCAAGACACCTTATAGGGAGTTGGGTGCCTCAACCTTTTCAAACCCAATTTCTTCACCATCTCTGTTCCAACCAGATTATCGGTGCTTCCACTATTTACAATCAGTTTGCAACATTTTCTATGTGAATTACGCACAATTTGGAATAATGCCTTTCTCTGGGTTTGGTTAGCTGTCTCCTTTGCCAGTATCAGCAACACCTTATTTAAGGCTAAGGCCTCTCCTGTCTCCAATACATTCTCTACCTCTTGGGGTGGTGCCTCTACTTCCTTTGTTTGAGCAACATATGCTCCTCTTTGTCCAGCCTGTTCACCTTCAGGACACTCAAAGGACCTGCGCCCCTACTTGTGGCATTGGTAACACTCGTAAGCAACTCATCTGCCTTTGCCATTACCCCTTCCTTGATGGTATGGCCTTCCTCCCCTAGCGCTACCTTTCTTTTCTATTTTCCTTGAGGTCTTTGAACTATTGCCTTCTTCACTGTTGTTGGCATTCCTTCCTTTTCCAAAGGATTTTCCTTTCCCTCTGCTAGATCCATGTCCTCTTCTGGCATTCTGCTTCCTCGCGATCTTTTATTTTCCCTTCAAGGCACTCTGGTATGATTCCTCTATGGGTTTTGGAGAAATAATACTTATCTCATCTAATATCTTCAGCCTTAGGCCATTCACAGACATTGTTGTCTTTTCTGGGGTGTCTTCAATGTAACTTGCTCTCAGATTCACTCGATAAAATTCTTCGGTATATTCTTTCACCATCTTTCCTCTTTGTTTCAAATTCTGCACCTACCGATACAGAGAAATCTGGTAATATTTGGGCAAAAACTTACCCTTCTTCTTGGTAACCATTCTGGTCCACTTTTTAATAGGTAACTTATTTGGTCTTCTCCTCTCTGCTTGGACACTGTCCCACCATAAAGCCACATGTCCTTTCAACTCGGTGGCAGCGAATTTAAATTTTCTATCTTCGCTAATCTCCTCACATTCAAAGTATTTTTCTAAATCACTGATCCAGTCCAAAAACACTTCTGTGGACAAAATACCATCATAGTTTGAAATCTCGGGCTTTGGCTTACTACTAGCCAACAAAACTGAACTTAACAATCTGATTTCAGGTCCTTCCTCGTCTAATCCATCCGTCGTAACTACAACTTTTTAATCACCGTTGTCTCCTCCTTCCGGATCCCTTCTCTTTCCTACTTCTACTGCAGCTAAACACGCATTGAGGATCCTAATCTCTTCTCTCAATCCTTTATCTACTACTCTTTGAATAGGTCTGCCACGACCTCTTCTCCCGACTTCCATTTTGTAAGAAAAAAATTAACTCTAACTTGCTCTGATACCAAAATTGATGGGACCAACCCTGATCACTTACGGCATATAATTAAATGTTGATTGTTTGGTTGATTATTTTATGGTTGGCTGACTTTATGGTGCGGTACGGGAGGTTAAGATCATGAGGACAGTTGTCCTCTCCTCGAGTTCGCTTCTCTCACCTCTTCACTATCCCATTGAAACCCTAACACTGACCATTATATTGTTGCTCCGATATTTTACTGCTCCATTGAGGTCTCAACTTCTAGTCTCTGGTTGCTGCTCTATGAGGGTTTTTCTTGTCTAGCTTTGGGGATGGTTCTACATGAGGGTTTCTACTTACACACCTTAATGGTGTTTCCTATTCTCATAATGGTTTCGAAGTTTTGGGTCTCGAACCCCTGGTCTCAATGTCTCGTCTCGCCTGTTCAACTCTGGTTAATATTTTAGTTATGGGTCTTTGCTATACACTGACTTTGATTATGTTGTTGACTTCAAAGTGTTCGCCTCGGTATTTGACTGCTTGCTTGGCATCTTGTTGCAGGTCATGGTCGTGGGGTGGTTGGACTCTTAGCTCTCATATCACATTCAACCAGAGGTAAGTTCTCCCTCTATGACTTACTCTTTCGTCTCGTTTTCTATTGTTATTCACTTTTCTTGCTCCTTGTGAGCAATGGACACTTTGCGACTGTGACCTTGGTCCATGGATTCCTTCCTCGTTTGCACGGGCTGAGCTCCTTTGGTAAATTGTCTCCCCTTAAACCCTTACCTTTGCTTTCATTGCTTGTTTTTATGGCTCCATTTCCTTATGGCCCTGTTTGGTGGCCTCGAAGGTAAATGGTTGGGCTCACTATTTTCTGGTCTTGTGCCCTGACACATTCACTTGTATTGGGCAGGGTCACTCCTTGGTGTTCCCTATCTGTCTATTTGAGGCATTTGTTGTTTGCAGTCTTCTATGGGTCTCTTGTCGAGGGTTATGGCTTCGGCCTCACTATGTCATGGTCTATATATTTGTGCCTCCGAGCTATTAACTTATGAGACAGTAGTTATGTCAGTTCTATGGTGAACTCGTGGTTGTATTTGGCATCATTACGGGAAACCTCTATTCCGCAGCTTCTCTATGTTCTTTTAGTTGTACCTTGGACTGTGACTTTTTTGATATATATATTATATATATATATATATATATATATGATATATATATATATATATATATTACAGATATTTTGGAAAAATAATAAATGTGAATGATGCTAGTGTATTAGTACCTGTAGATGTAGGTTTCCTCCTTCGATAGTAGTTATGCTCGATTCTTCTGCAAACCCTCTCCATTGTTTTCTTGAACGCGTCCACATATTCTTCTTGCTTTTGTGTTAGTTATTCACTCTTTCTCACCGTTACGAAATGGATACATGAATTTCATTAAGTTAGGAATAAAATAACTTTAGGCTGCAATATAAAGATTTTGACTTTCTTAGTTTTCAGAATGATTGCATGCTTTCTTTTATTCAATACTATGATGATCATTACAGTAGCTTTTTCCTTCTTCTTCTTTTTTGTAAAGTTCATTGTATAGTTATTAAACTGGTAGTTGTTACATTTTAGTTATTCTTTGATAAATGTTCATTCTTGACTGTATTCTAAAGTAGATTTGAAACAAAAAATAAAAAGAACGTAAATAAAAATAAACAATGGGTTGGGACAACCTTAAACTTAACATAAGGTCTAAATGTTGTTAACTAGAAATTTAAATGGAAATTAAAATAAAAACTAACTATAATCTCCTTCTGGTCTGCAAAGACAAATACTCAAACCATGACCTCCCTCAGTTGGATGCTCCCGCATTAGTCATGGTATTGTCTCATGATATGGTAAGAAGGCCTATTTACATGTTAATAATATCCATGGTAAAGTGGGTTGAATATCCATGTTTAACAAGCATGTCATATTGTTATAAAATACTTTTATTGTGAACTAAGTTATGGTTTATTGGCATGTGGTATTGATAACCCTTGGTATTGGCCCATAGTATGGTAACAAATCATATCGAGATGTTAATAAAAAAATCAAAATACAACAAATTAACTTTCACTTTTTATTTTTAACTAAGGCATACATTGACATTACATTAAAAAATTTAAATCTTAAATGTTAAACATTGACACCCCATACTCAGTTGTAGAGCTTAAATGTTTATTTTAAATATTAAACATTTACACCTATCCCTATATTGCTGCTAAATTATGAGTACGTTAAATTTTAAATGTTAAATGTAAAAGCTACCCAATATTAATTTGTAGAGGGCCTCCTGACACAATAATGAAACAATCTACCACCTCGTTTACTAAAAGTCTAATTTTGTAAATGATGTTATGTACCATGGCTGTAAGAACGCTACATTCCGAACTCCCTTAACTGTTTAACAGGAATTTGGATTTTTTTCAGTGGTATTGATTAAAAAATCATCCATAGAATTTGTAAATAGATTTGATTATTAAATTATAATTTTTTATATATAAATAACATGTCGCCATAACTAACATTCTGTGCAGTTTAGTTTAATAAAATATTTTAATGTTATAATATGTTGTATGTACTCCAAACAATAATAAAATTGTAAAATAATTTATATGAATATTTGTTTAACTTTTTTTTATTAATTTTTAAATATAATTAAATATGTACTTCAAACAATAATAAAATTGTAAAATGACTTATTTGAATATTTGTTTAGTTATTTTTATTAATCTTTTAAATATAATGAAACATGTACTCAAAACAATAATACAATTGTAAAATGAGTTATATGAATATTTGTGTTTAACTTCTTTTTATTAATATTTTTAATATAATTAAACATTTTTGGTAGATAAGGTTATTTATTTAATATTGAATGATGACAATTTTTCTATATAATGCTCATATTATGGTACACATGTCATGTCATTACAGTGTGTCGATTGATATAGTGAGAGTTGTACAAATTCTACACATGTTATTTTTACATTTTTTTTCAACTTTATATTTTTAAATTATTTTTTTTAACTTAAAAAATAAAACCCATAAATGTTGTCTATTCAATACTTTAATAATAGAGTATACAAAAGTCAATGCTTGTCATCATTACAGGATAAGAGGGAAGACATTTCATCCAATCATATTTGAGATAAATAGAAATAAATTTTATTTTATAATGTAAAATTTTAGATATAATTTAAAATTTTCTAGTCAAAAAACTAATAACAAATCAATAAAAAAACTAAATATACTATATCCAACAAGTATATTAATCCCATAAAATATATTTTCATGTAGTGTAGTTGATGTTCACATTCGTTTAAGACAACATTTAGGTATGGTTTAAACTATTATTTTCAGAAATCATTCTTTGAAATACATTTATGATATACTGATTAATAAAATGCGAGATTAAATTAATGGGTAAAGAAAGTGAATTTGCATCTATTTTTAATTCTTTATGGTAGTAAATTAAAGATGGATGTGGGATGTAATGTTATCATGACTCCCATTTATTATTATTTTGTATTTTTTTAAATATATAAATTTTTTAATGATGTATTTGTTTAATTGTTTTTTTTTCCTTCTTTTACACCTAATTTAGGTTTACATTGTAAATTTTTTATCGTTTAGTTTATATTTTTCAATGCAAAAATGTATAGCATTCTTAAAATTTCTAATAAGCTCAATTTATAGAAATGAAGTAGTTTAAATTAATGATTTCAACTAATCTATGTTGAATGGTAAAATTGATCTAAAAAAATGTAAAAGTAAGGTCAAATTATAGAAGAGTTAGAATACCATGTCAAAATGTGATTACCATAACAAGGTCAAAAAATACACATTACATGAAAATATTAGACAAATACTTTATTAACAAAGCTATTCGGCATACGTGTTTGACACAATCTCATTGTTAGAATATTTTGATACTTAGGAGTTAGTTAATTTATACCTAGACAACTGTTTCTGCTAGGTAAAAGTGATCTAGACAGTATCACTTCATTATTTGTCATCCATCTCGACGTATTCAATGTGGAAAAAAGTAGAGGAATCCACAAATAACATCACTTTTACTAGTGGTATCTAGTTTGGCAAATTGGTGTGAGAAACCTTCTTGGACCATTTTGAAGGATAAAATAGCATTCTTTATGGGTAACATTTTGGCTATTTTAGTATGTCTTTTCCTTTATTCTACACATAGATATAATTCTAATAAAACAACAATTTCCTCAATTAATTTTTGTATGCAAATGTCATGCCACTTGAAATTTGCACTTTCATTTTAGCCACCATAATTTGAGAAGATGGAACCTCAACCCCATTACTCATGGAAAAGGGGCTCGCCATATGATAATGATGAAGAATAATCTAGAAGATTACTTACTATAACTGTAGTTAAGAGTTGAAAAAGTCAAACCTAACCACTAGTATGTTATCGAGCTATGTTATAACATGGCCACTAAGAGGAAAATGGGCTCCATTCTTCTGAGGGTATTTTGTTCCATAGATGAGAAAAGTAGCTAAGAGGGACAATCATGAAGTATATAGGGAGGATTTTTACATTATAGTAACCGACATGGCACAAGCCATACTCTTTTTTCCTTTCAACCATTTCCCATTCAGAGAAATGACACATATGGGCATCACCTTCTAGCTGTGTTTTCTCCAGAAAGGGTTTCCTAGCTCACATGTTGTGTTAAACATGGTTTTTGAGTTTTTATTTAATTGTTATCTACTTTTTATATAATTATAATTTTCATGTGTATGCAATAAATAGTAATTTATAAATCCATAAGTCTAAAGAGAAATAAACCCTCATTGTGTAGATTTTTCATTTTCGAGTATATTTTTATCAGATCTATTGTGACAAATTGTCCAATGGAATAATTATGAATTTTTAACAAATGATATTGATATCATAGTGATCTTATTTTCATACATTGTGGATATTTGTATGGGATCTAGATTGGATGAGCCAAAAATCGTAAAACCGTAGTCATGGTCGGCGAATATCTAAATATTGTTCATGATCCTATAGAGTTGAGTTTTCCACAGTTCAAAGCACAAACGACTGATATAAAATATAAAGTGAATCTCTTCATGGTGGCTTTGACCAACAAGCTTGGTGTATTCGAAGAAAATGGGGGTTCTAGCACAAACATATGATCATAGCTAAGGTTAGGAGATCAAGAAGAAAGAGAGAGTGAGTGACAAAAAAGGCTATACAAAGATCAACCAAGTCCTAGTGCCTTGAATAATTCCCAGTCCTTATTTAAAATGGAAGCGTAGATCGATATTATGTTGTACCAAAGTGATATCGATGCTCAGAAGCTAAAACATTTGTTACCTTAACTACAATTTTATTTCAATGTTCATCATATAAAGGAAGAACACAAGATTTATTTTGTGTAGCTAAAACTAGGGTGCCATGCCCTGATAGTGAAAATTTCTAAACTTGAAATCCCTACTGCAGCAAAATGATGTTACTTCTCCTACTTGTCAATTCATACAAGTTATTTACGATGTTCTATGGTAAATATTGAAGTAAATAGAACTCCAGAATTAAATATTTAAAATAATATGCTAAAACAAGAACATGAATGGGAAAACATACAACACAAGTGACGCACTTGTTTTTGGAAAAATGTCCCTAGAAAAAACCAATGCAGGAAAATTGATGCAACATATCTTAGGGTTTCAATATTATACAATACTCATTCTAAGTAAAATTTGTTGGATTCCTAACTCGTTATCATATACAGAGAGAAACTAGACAAAACAAGTAGTGAGATACTCTCACCCTGTCACTAGAAGAATGTGACTCTGATCTCATTGGAATAGAAGCTCTGTACCCCTTCAACGTCAACTTCTGCGCAAAAATGTGTCAACCCCATGTAGTCTCTATGTCCCCTCTATTGGGGAATGTGTTTCTCCTCCTTCAGACCCTCTATTGATGTGAAACTTTGATTTCCAGCATCTCGGTCTCACATCCCAACTCTCAGCTTTGGAACCTCAATTTCCTCAGCAGGAATTCGATCTCTCTCTAGTCTCTACACTACCATTGCATCAACACTAGGTGGGCTAGCGTCAACCTCTCTCTAGATGTTGTTATGTCCTCTCCGCTTTGTACTCTATGGTCCATGAAGAATACTCACCCAATATTAGCCTTGCCCTTCATTGCAAAACATCACTATTGAAAATATCTTAGGCAACTGCTCTACTTAAGAAAATTAAACTTTTGATCTTCTCTCTATGTGTTCTCCAAGTGTGCATCAAGCCTTCTCTCATAATCCTCTCATTGATCAATCAATAGCCCAAATTATATTCAAATCAATGGCTAGGATCATATTGAATTGATCTCCACCTTCTTCTAGAAGTTACAACCATAGTCTAGATTAATACCCATTAATTATTTTAATTTCCTATGTTTAGACTTAGGGTCACGTTAAAAATAAATAATTATTTTAATAAAATTGTCACTTGCAAGAATTTCCCAAAACCATTTATGGGTATTGGAGAATGAATTTGTTTAAGCCTCCCTACAAATTTTGAGACTTAGATCACATCCAAAGCTACCATAAATCAACATTGACTTGGAGAGAATGCAACATAGAGAACTTGAGGTTGGACTGATACCATGCAACGACTAAGTGGGAGGACTTTAAGATCATGATAAAGTCACATTTTTACCCATCATGTATGTAGAGGACTAGTTGCACTGGTTTAGGAAGAAGCAAACATAGAGTGTACAAGAGTACACAGTAGAATTTAGAATGATGGCCATAATGTTAGGTATATCTCCAAAGAACTTATTTAGGGGGTCTACACATTCATTTGTGGAAGTAAGTGATTATGTTCAAGCCCATATTGGTGGACAAGGATTGTGTACACAAATAGTACCAAAGGATAATAAGGCAAAAGAAATGGAAGTATAGTGGATTGAAGAAGGAGCGCCATGACACTTATAAGGAGGGAAGGAAGAAGTACAAAGGGGAAGAAGATAAAAAAATTGTAGACACAACATACTAGTAAAAATATCTAATCAACCTTTGCAACCATTGTAACATTGATGGTCATACAGAGGAGAAGTGTTCGAAGTTACATCCAGAGTTTAACATAAAGAACAAAAAGAAAAATAACAAGAAGAAGATTCCTATGGCCACTGATTTGAGAAATAAGGTTGAAAGTAGCTCAAACATATATATGAGAAGATGATTTTTACATTAGCGTCGAAGGGGTGAATCTCAATATCCTTCAACAATAGGAAGAGAACAAAACACCAAGCTCTTCCACACAAATATATAGGTTAAAAGGAACAATGTTGATGCTTTTATTGACTTAGGATCATAGGCGAATCTCATTGCATCAAAGTTGGTAAAAATTGGGATTGGGAGTTTACAATAATCCAATACCATATCCATTGGTTTTGGTAATTAAGGATGAAAATATAAAGGTAATGGAGAATTGAATGTTATATTTGCTATCACTATTGATTTTATTGGTGAAGTAGAACTAGATGTACTTCCACTTGTATGTAGGGTGTTGTTTGGAATTCCCTATATGTACATGAAAGATGATGCATTCGTGTGGAGATCCAATCTGTAATGCCTCATTAAGGACATAAAATTGTTAAGAATCAATGTACATAAATGAAAGTAAAAAATACACTAGTAAATGCTAACCACACCAAGAGACTAATCAATTCTAGAAACAGGTTTGTTTAATTTTTTTACGAGAAAATCATTCTATAAAAGAGTGAGCAAGATCAAAGGCATCCCTAGAAGGGTGTTCTACAAGAAACTAAAAGATCTTCTACAAGTTTATAGGGACGTGTTTCGAGAGCCTAAATGGATACCACCCAAGAGGGAAGTGGAGCATAAGATCTAGCTATTGCTAGAATCCTCATTTCCAAACACTCGGTTGTATAGGCAGTCTATTATAGAAGCAAGTGAGGTGAAGAAATCACTGCAAAAACTATAGGAACAAGGTTTCATTTCACCATGTACACCACCATATGGGTCACACATCATCATTGTGAAAAGAATGATGAAACCTTTCGGATGTGTATTGATTATTCATTACATGTTGTTGAACAAAATCATACTCAAGAACATGTACCCCTTGTGTAGAATATATGATTTATTAGATCAATCATAGTAGGAGAAATATTTCACCAAGATGGACTTAAATTTTAGATATCACCATGTTTGAGTTAGAGAATCGGACACTTATAAGACTACCTTAAAATCTAGGCATGGTTTTTCTAAGTGGTTACTCATGTCATTTGGCCTATGCATTAAACTAGATACATTTATTATGTTAATGAATGATATGTGACTCCATTTTATAGATTCATTTTTTATTGTGTATATGGATGACATACTAGTATACAATTCTACCTAGCAGGAGCACCTCTCAGATTAGGCGCAGGTGTTGGAGACATTAATTAAGCACCATATACTAGAAAATATCAAGAAGTGTGAGTTTGCACAACAATTGTTAGGAAACGAGTTCACAAAAAGATAGAAAGGATAGATCAACTTCTTAGAATTCATCCTCTTCGAGGGGAAACCTCCTTTACATTACACAAATGAACAATTCTTGGATGATACAAATGACTAAACCTCTCTTCTTTATATAAGAGTCTAAGGGGTCACAATGATCTAGACTTAAACAGGAATGCAACAAATTGCAGAGATAA
The DNA here is from genome assembly GCA_000404065.3 of Pinus taeda. Lineage (NCBI taxonomy): Eukaryota > Viridiplantae > Streptophyta > Pinopsida > Pinales > Pinaceae > Pinus > Pinus taeda. The sequence goes on along the minus strand of APFE030030901.1, from coordinate 18,403 downwards.
CCATATACACGAAGATGCAGCGGAAATAATACTTCATTTCATTAATGGAAAATACTGAAATATGCTTACAACCAGAAATGGAAATAAATCGGCTAGGGCGATGGTAGCTTATCTCTGAGAAGAGATGTGTGGCTACATGCCTCTGAACTATGTTACAATGAGGCTGGAAGGCCTATTTATTGTTGAGAAACAATGCAAAAACCCTTCACATTCCAAAACCTAACCCTGGAAGATGAAACGCCAAATTGTGGGCCCTGTTTTTGGGTAAGTTGGTAAATCAACTTCCCGAGGTCGCGAATTGGTCGTCTTATCTCCGTTTGACATGCATGATAGCCCGTTGGAAAGATCTCTCCGAGGACTACGACGAAAAACATGATTTTTGGTGAGAAAAATCGCTGGCGGTAGATTTCCCAAAAAACGTCGTTTAGGGCCCCAAAACGGCTCCGGAAGTTTAGGACCCAAAAAACTGCTAAAAATAGTAAATTGTGCCATAATTAAGGAAACTGAAAAAAACTGCATGAAGCACTAGAGGGGATCCAAGTTGAATTAGCGGGTGGCCACCAATATCCACCTGGATCATTCCTCCCCCCTTAGAAAGCAATGGTCCCCATTGCGTTGAGTTCCTCCATGAGATGAGGGAACTTCTGCTGCACTTGGTCCCTGGTGAGCCACTTGCCCCGGTGAAGGAGTTGTCCTACTTTGACAACTCGATATAGTTGGATATTCTGCTGGCGAGTGTGCTTGATCTGTGTGTCCATGATCCGATTAGTTGCAGCTTGTTCCATGCAAGCTGGATTTAACTCTATGGGTGTGAGTTGTTCTGCAATGTCGGACGTGTCTAGTAATGGTGGAAAGTATGGCCGAAGGTGGTCGACATTGAACACTAGGTGCAGGCCAAGGAATGGGGGAATACTGAGCTCAAATGCATTGTCTCCCATAGCCTTGGTAATGGTGTAAGGGCCATATCGGAGTGGTCTGAGTTTCCGATAGGCTCTGGTAAGGCGTTCCTTTTGCAAATGCAACCAGACTTTGTCACCCACCTGAAACTTGTGTGGCACTCGATGTTGATCATGTCATTGCTTGTACTTAGCATTAGATTTCTCCAGAATGTCATGTACCTACTGGCGAATATGTTGGATGTGCTCAATGAAGTCGTTTGCCTTATCTGTTTTATACTCGACATGAGCAGAATCTACATGAGTAGCTGCAAATGGCATGGCCACATCGATGGGACATAGTGGCTGGAATCCCAAGCCCACCTGAAAAGGGCTGTGGCCAGTCGAGCTGTGGAGATCCCAGTTGTAGCTGTGCTGAACATAGGGGAGGCTCTCGTCCCATGTGCGTGGATGCTTTGAGTTGTACATGCGCAGAATGTGTACGATCATCTTGTTGACAACCTCTGTCTAGCCATTAGTTTCAGGATGGAAGGCTATGGACTTAGTGAGTTTGGTGTCTAGCATCGACCAGAGACTGGACCAAAATGTACTGAGGAACCTGTTGTCCTGATCTGAGATGATAGACTGTGAGATCCCAAAGTGTACCCACACTCGTTCAAAGAAGAGTTTAGCAGTGGCTTCTGCTTTGATATTCTTCTTGCAGGCCGCCATAATGGCCATCTTTGAGAACCTGTCGACGACCACAAAAACACAGTCATTTCTATGCTTAGTGGAAGGAAGGCCTAACATATAATCCATGGAGATGGATTCCCAAGGCTGATTAGGGGTAGGCAGCGGGGTATAGAGGCCTTGCTTCTTGATGGTCGGTTTGGAAATGGCGCAGGCAGTGCATGAACTGATTTACTTCCCGACATCCTGTCAAAGATTCGGCCAATAGAAATACTTCTGCAGTACTGCCACCGTTTTTTCGACCCCAAAATGCCCAACTGCCCGACTGTAGTGTGCTTCCCAAATCATCTTGGCACGCTCGCTTGAAGGAACACAAAGGTGACCCAGGTGGCATAACAGGCCGTCCTGGAGGTGAAAATCTGGAACATGCTGCCCCTCCAAGAGGTTCTGGTATGTGTGGCTGAATTCCGGGTCGCTTTTGTAGAGCAGTGGCCAATCAGAAGTCTCGTGCCCACAAGAGTTGAGCACGGTGGTTAACGCCATGATCGGTGGTCGACTGAGGCAATCTGCAACATTATTAGTGCTGCCCTTCTTATACTTGATATTCAAATGGAACTGTTGCAGGTATGTGGACCACTTCTGATGGCGATCATTCTGCAATTTCCCTTGGGTCTGTATGAACTGTAGGGGTCGGTGGTCTGTGTGGATGACCGTTTCCTTCCCCAAAATGTAATGCTTCCATTGTCGGCAGGCCTGTACAATGGAATACATCTCTTTATCATAAGTGGGGTACTTCCGGACTGTGTCTGAAAGTGTTTCACTGTGATATGCCACTGGATGCCCGTGTTGAGTAAGGACTGCCCCAATAGCATAGTCAGAGGCATCTGCCTCGACCTCAAATGGTTGTTGTAAATCTGGTAATGCGAGCACTGGTGCCGTGAAGAGGTGATCTTTCAACTCTATGAATGCCTTCTCTTGAGATTCAGACCAAAAGAATTTGGCCTTCGCTCCTCCCTTGGTGACTTGACTCAAAGGCCAAGTGGTATGAGAAAACCCCAACGTGAACCTGCGGTAGAAGTTGGCAAGACCTAGAAAGCTGCGGAGCTCTATCAGAGTGGTTGGAGATGGCCAATCCCAAATGACTTGGATCTTCGCTCGATCCACATGCACCCCCTATTCATCAATAATGTATCCCAGATATTGAACCTGGGTCATGCCAAAAGTGCATTTCTCCAAAGTGGCACATAGCTTGTGTTGCCTCAGTGTTTGGAGAACCTGTCGGATGTGGTGGGGGTGCTCTTCCCAACTCTGGCTGAAGATAAGAATGTCATCTAAGTATACCACTACAAATGAGTCGGTGAATGGCCGCAAGATGTCATCCATTAGCCTCATGAAGGTTGCAGGAGCATTCGTCAATCCGAAAGGCATAACCAACCATTCGAAAATGCCCTCCTTGGCTTTGAAGGCAGTCTTCCACACATCAGAGGGTTAGATTAGTACCTGGTGATATCTTGACTTCAGATCGATCTTGTTGAAATATTTCACCCCCTTTAGTTGGTCCAGGAGGTCATCAATCCGTGGGATCGGATACCTATTACAGACAGTGATCGTATTCAGCGCCCGATAGTCAATACAGAGTCTCCAAGTCCCATCCTTCTTCTGTACCAACACGATCGGGCTCCCACAAGGCGATGAACTCGGACATATGTGACCTTTGTACAGTAACTCCTAAATCTACGTCTTGATTTCATCGTTCTCCAGAATGGAGCGCCGATAAATTGGTCCATTGGGTAGCGGCGCACTTGGGGTCAGATCGATGGAGTGCTTGACCTGACAGTGCAGAGGAACCCCTGAGGGGGGGGTGAAGATGTCCTCATATTCCTCCACGACCTTGTCCATCTGTAGTTGTCGTGCGGAGGGGCCCTGTCTCGAGGCCGTGGCCAGTGTCTTCTTCTTTCCTTGAGGGCGTATCATCAGGAAAACAAATTTCCCGGTTTTGGAAATGAGCTTACTGCATTGTTTTGCAGTAACCAAAGAGATGGCGGTAGGCGGTGATACCTCTAGTATCCTGTACAACTTATTTCCCAATGTAATAATAACAACATGGGGCCTTGATTCATACACAACATGTCGCTTCCACAAGTATGGTTGTCCTAATAATACATCACAAACTTCAAGGGGAGCAATGCCACACAATAGCTCACTCGTGAAGGGCTTGATGTTGTATGGAAGGCAACACTGCTGGCTCACGCGAAGATCCCATCCTTGGTGAAGCCACCTGATGGTGTACGGTTGTGGATGTGATGTGGTCGGTAAGCCCAACTGCTTCACAACCTCTACCAAAATGAGGTTCTTTTGGCTCCTGCTATCAACAATGAACTATAGCGGGGAGCCCTTTACCCACATCTAGGAGTGGAAGAGATGCTCCTCCTCCTTTGGATCTTCGGGTTCATTTTTTTGGATCTTGGCAGTAGCAATAGTGGTGTTGGGATCTGCATCAATGATATGCTTCCCTTTGTCATTCCCCTTGTCGGGTTCTGACTCATAGTCAGAAAATGCATCTGATTCTAAGACCTTTAGCTTAGCCACCAGTGACTGCTTGGCCCGACACTCACTTGTGTTGTGAGTGGAGCTCTTATGGAACTCACACCATTTTCCTGTGTCCTTTTTCGACTTCGTGGCGCTGTTCTTTTCTTGTAGCTTTGGCGGGTTGTCTTGGGCTGCCCCGCCTTGGCTCTGTCCTTTGTTCTATGGTTTAAGGGCACCTTTCCCTTGCTTTGGATTCACAAATCCAAAGTCTCGCTTCTTTTGTTTAAACTTCTGCTCGACCTTGACGACATATCGATATGCTGTGTCGAGTGAGGAGATGTTCAGGAACTGTATTTCTTCCTGGATGTACTTATATAGGCAACCACGGTATTTGAGTATCAAATGCTGCTCTGAATCCTTGATACCCAACTTTGTGCGAAGGGTACGAAAAATACTGGTGAACTCTGTCACGTCTCGGTCCCTCCCTGCCACATCGTGGTCCACTTTATGTATTCATCCTCATAGCTTCCAACAGGGTAGTACTGCTCCTTGATGGCATCCT
>APFE030030901.1:0-13737 GCA_000404065.3 Pinus taeda | reverse complement strand
TCTTTGCTTGTAGCTTTGGTGGGTTGTCTTGGGCTGCCCCGCCTTGGCTTTGTCCTTTGTTCTGTGGTTTCGGGGCACCTTTCCCTTGCTTTGGATTCGCAAATCCAAAGTCTCGCTTCCTTTGTTTAAACTTCTGCTCCATCTTGACGGCATATCAGTATGCTATGCCGAGAAAGGAGATGTTCAGGAATTACATTTCTTCCTGGATGTATTTATGCAGGCAGCCGCGATATTTGAGTATCAAATGCTGCTCCGAATCCTTGATACCCAACTTCGTGCGAAGGGTATGGAAAATATTGGTGAACTACGGCACATATTGATCCCTTCCCTGCCGCAGCGTGGTCCACTTTATGTATTCATCCTCATAGCTTCCAAAAGGGTAGTATTGCTCCTTAATGGCCTCCCAGAATGAATTCCAGGTGGGTGCGGATGAAAATAGCGAGTCTGTAGTTTCATCCTTCTGCTCGCAGTAGGTTTCCCACCAGTCCTTGACATGGGGGGCTGCTTTGAGAAGAGCGAAAACAATCTTTTCCTGACTCAAAGATTCATGAACAGAAAAATAACCCTCTAGTAGATTTAACCATTTATCTACAACATCTGCATCTATCTGACCCTCGAATATGGGGATTTCAAAATTAACTTGTACCTTAAAGGGCATGGCATTTCCAGAGTAGTTGCTGGAAGCCGATGCGTCACTTTTGGGTAGCCGCTGAAGTATTTGGGCAAAGCTGTCCATCATCGCGTTCCGTTGTTGCTCGAGGGCTACGACGGAAAATACGATTTTTAGTCAGAAAAATCGTTGGCGTTAGATTTCCCAAAAAACGTCGTTTAGGGCCTCAAAACGGCTCCGGAAGTTTAGGACCCGAAAAACTGCTAAAAATAGTAAATTGTGCTATAATTAAGGAAACTGAAAAAAACAGCACAAAGCACTAGAGGCGATCCAAGTCGAATTAGCGGGTGGCCACCAATATCCACCTGGATCACACAATGTAATCAATTGGACATAACAATAATAACATAAGGGCACAAAAATAACAATAGTGGGTTTCTATGGGGCATACTAATAACAATATGGGGATAATAAGGGCACAATAATAACATTAAGGGATACAATGAGAATAGTAATGGGGGAATCACTAGTATTGTAGGGGCCTAATATGCCCCTCTCCTTCGGAAAAGTGTTTTCCTCGATGCTTGAGTAGTTCTGGATGCTTTTGTATAAAATTCTCATCCTCCCATGTGGAATCTTCAGTGGATATGTTCTTCAACTTTATGAGATACTCTAAAATTGATCGATTTCGTAGCCGTCAAGTTCTTGTTTTTGTGACTGCTTCTAGTTCCAATATGATTTCTCCTTCCTCGTTAAGTTCTCGCAATATTGTTTGAACGGGGAGCTTGTCACCTATAACCTTCTTTAAACATGAAACATGGAAAACTGGGTGCACTCCGGAAGCTACAGGAAGCTCAAATTTGTATGCCATAGTATCGATCTTTTGCAACACCTTGTATGGACCATAATACTTTTGTGATAATTTATTATCCTTCTTAGCTTGCTTGAGGGACATTTTTTTTTATGGTTGTAGTTATAGGAATACCCAATCACCTACATCAAAACTTATTTCGATGTGATGTTGATTTGCCTATTGTTTCATTCTATTCTACACCAACGTGAGGTTATCCTTTAAGAGTTGCAGAACTTGTTGCTGATGCTCAATGTGATTTTCGATTGCTTGAACCTTAGAATTTTCTCTTAAATATGATGTGATGGGTGGTGGATGATATCCATAAAGTGCCATAAATGGGGTCATTTTCACTTTAGTATGGAGGGAAGTGTTATACCACCATTCAGTGAGAGGCAACCATTTGACCCATTGTGTTTTTTTATCAGATATAAATCAACGAAGATATCCTTCTAAACATTTGTTCACTATCTTTGTTTTCCCATGAGATTGAGGATGATAAAATGATCTATGAGCTAAATGAATATCGAGACAAGAAAATAATTTTGTCCAAAAAAATTCCTGTGAAAATGGGATCTCTGTCGCTTACAATAATCTATGAGTTTCCATGTATCTTTTGAATTGTTTCCATAAATGCAGTAGAAACTATTTTGGCTTTAAATGGATGTGATAATGCACAAAAGTCTGCATGCTTGGTATGTCTATCAACTACCACCATGATGATACTCCTTCCTTCAAAATTGGGTAAACCTGTGACAAAATCCATTGAAACGTCCTCCCAATGTTGGCTTGCAATGGATAAATGTTGTAATAGACCTGGGGTCTTAATTGTTTCAACTTTATTTTTTTGGAAAACCAAACATTCCGCCACAAAATTTTGAATATTTTATTTAAGGTTATCCCAAGAAAATTCCTTCTTAATCCTGTGGCAAGTTTTTAAAAATCCTAAGTGCCCTCCTAAGGGAGAGGTGTGCAATTCCATAAGAATATTTTGTCTGAGTTTGAAATTCTTACATAGGTATAAGCGATCTTTGTACCATAACGAAGAATTTTTGCAACTAAATGTATTAGATGTATTGGGATCTTGTTTTAACTTTCAAATGAGTGCCGAGACTTCATCATCATTCTTCCATTCCTCCCTTGATTCGTCTATCCAATCTAGTTGGATAATAGAAATGGCACACAACAATGTTTCCGCATCCTCATCCTTTCTTGAGAGTGCATCTGCCACAAAATTTTTCTTCCATTTTTTGTAGATGATTTCAATTTCACAACCCAAAGTGTCTTCCCATTAGCTAGGGTCTCCATTTCATATGTGCACGTAGTATTGCCAACATTTCCTTCTCATAATAGCTTTGTGTAAGTACTTTCCATCAATTGGACGACTTCTGAAAGTAATGGGTCTTTCATCTTGCATTAAAACAGAACCAATTCCATTTCCTGAAGCATCACATTCCACAATAAAGGACTTTGTGAAGTCAGGCGTAGCTAAGATCGGTGCTTGGCACATTGCCTCTTCAATATGTTTGAAGGCCTTTGTTGCTTCTAGAGTCCATGAAAATGCATCTTTCTTCAATAATGTTGTTAGAGGTGCTTCTATTCTCCCATAATTATTAACAAACTTGCGATAATACCCTGTCAACCCGAGAAATCCTCGCATATGCTTTATGAATGTGGGGATTTTCCATTCCTTAATGGCTTTAATTTTGTTAGGATCTACCTTAATACCTTCATGACATACAATATGACCTAAATATTCCATCTCTTGTACTCCAAAGAAACATTTGGAGCTTTTTGTATATAATTGTTTCTCCTTCAATAGTTTGGGCACTTGTCAAGATGATCAACACGATCCTTCCAAGACATGCTGTAGATTAGTATATCATCAAAAAATACTAACACAAATTTTATACGAAAGTGTTTGAAAATGGAATTCATAAAACCTGGAAATATAGAAGGTGCATTGGTAAGGCCAAAAGGCATGACCAAAAATTCATAATAACCCTCATGAGTTCTAAATGTTATTTTCAAAAATTCTTTAGTCTTTATTCTGATTTGATGATATCCTGAATGAATATCCAACTTGGTGAAGTAAATTGATCCATGCAATTCATCCAATAATTCATCAATGACATTAATGGGAAATTTATCTTTAATAGTGAGCTTGTTGAGCTCCCTATAATCTAGAAAAATGTGCCATGATCCATCCTTCTTTTGCGCCAATACTACTGGAGCACAAAAAGAACTTTGACTAGGTTGAATTATACCAGCCTCTACCATTTTTGCAACCATATGTTTAATTTCACGTTTTGGGCATAGGGATATCTGTACGGCCTAATGTTTGGAGGAACACTTCCTGGAATAAAATGAATAGCATGATCATGATCACGAATAAGTGGAAGACCTCTGGGAGTCTCAAATACCTTGGAATGATTGTCCAAGACCTTTTGAATATCTAGAGAAATAGATGATTTCAATGTGGGAACCTCTAGCGAACATAATTGTGTGATCACACATCGTTGTTCCTTCTTTAGAAGCTTGTCATAACGTTAGAGCTGATTATATTTCATGGTTTCCCTACAATACCCCGTAATTCAACTTCCTTTTCTCTCTCACAAAATTTCATGAAAATTTCTTGAAAATTAAAAACTATTGTACGCAAGGATTGTAGCCATTGGACTCTGAGTACAACTTCAGCACCACCCATTAGAATGGAAACCATTGGGTTATTCAATACATATTCTCACATGGAGAAATTGATATTATGGCACTTTCCAGAGCAATTTATGGTTCCTCCACTTGCAACCATCATTTGACACTCTGGTGCTAGATATAGGAGGCAATTCAATTCCCTTGCTATCCTACAATGAATAAAATTATGGGTACTTCCCAAATCAATCAACATTATTACCTTTTTCTTCTTGATATGTCCTTCTATCTTGATAGTTTGAGGAGTGGTAATTCCAGCCAATGCATTACAAGATATGGTCAGATTCATTTCTTATTTATATAGTGTTTTGTCTGAGGGTATATGCTCTTCTTTTGACATTTCTTGTTCCTTTTCTTCCTCCTCCTCACAATCTATGCAGAATAATTTCTTCTCAGCACACTTATGACCTTTAGTGTATTTGTTATCACAACTGTGACAAAGCCCTTTTTCTCTTTTTTTTCCAACTGTTGTGGTGTCAACCTTGTAGGTTGTGGAAGACTAGGGGAAACAACACATCCATCTTTATAGTTGTGAAAATTAGGCTTCCTTGTTGCCATAATTTTTCTTTCCATTTTTCTTGCTAACCTAAATGCCTTCTCCAATGAATTAGGTTCCCAAAGGCGAACCTCATGTTGGATATTATCCTTTAAATTCCCTATTAACACATCAATCCTATGCTTCTATGGAATATGTTTTACCCTTATGTTCAATTTTTGGAAGTTCTCAATGTGCTCCATCATTGAACCCTTTTGATTGAGATTTATCAATTGGCTAAAAAAGGTGTTGCTTTTTGTATCCTCATAATGTGCTACTATTTCTTCCATAAAATTTGCCCAAGTGACAATTTGTTTATGAGAGAAAATCCATCAATATCACACAAACTGATTTCGTTCCAAATATAAAGTTTCAATACGTACCTTTTGTGTGTTTTTCACATTATGGAGATCCAAATATTGCTCCATCCGTAGTATCCTTTTTCCAAGATGCTTTCCATCAATCTTCCTCATATCAATTTTTGGAACATAGTGGGTCTTCAATCCAACATTAGAGTCTATGAAATCATGATTAAAATTTTGTTTGTTCTCATCATGAGTTTCCTTTACTACCCATTCACCATTAGTGACAATTTCTTGTATCAACTTATTCAAATTTATCTTCAATTCTTCCATCTTATCGTCCATTACATTCATCTTAGCTTCTATGCCTTTCTTTAAACCATCCATCTTAGCTTCCACGCCATCCATCTTAACTTGCACGCCATTCATATTAGCTTCCATGCCATTCATCTTGGGTTCATTTCCCTTTAGGGAGAGTGAAATTTGTTGTAGATGGTGTTGTAATTTTGATATATCATGTTGTATTTCTTCCTCTTCTTCACGAGTCATGCTAGAGATTTCAGGTTGCTTACTAGGTGTTTCCATTTTCTTTCTTCGGGGAATTAGTTAATAATTCTTCACTATTCCCTTTGAATTCCTTCAAACTAATTCTTCAAACCAATCTTATGCAAAATTCCAAAAAACTACGCACCTTTTTTTCACTTCGTAAGAGCACGATATTGAATCTGTTGTATCATTGTAACTAAGGATCTTGAATATCTAAAATCTCATCCTAGGGTAGCCCTTTGAGTCCTCTTTCTAACCCTGGAATTTTGATCAAGATTCGATTTTCCAAGGAATAGTTAGTCAAAATCTCCCATGGAACCTGATTATAGAATAGTTCAGTAGTGTGAACTTGTACGGTGTTCCATGTGTCATTGTTTCGACCTTAATACCTAAAACTCATAAACAGAAAACTAAGTGACATTCTCTTTCTGAAACTTATTACAAAATTTCAATCTAATGATCAAAACAAAAGTTATGATGATTTTCCTAAGGTCACCTGTTTGGAATGTAATTCGAGAGTCTGCAAAAACTCCAAGTTCCTCAGATCATATCTTTGCAGCTATACTGATACAAGCTTTGAAATTTGGACCCGAAGTTCAGAACGATTTCCGTCCAAATGGGTTTGTTTTCTAGCTTCTGAAACGTTGTAGAAAAACTTCATATCGAAAATTCCACAATGACCTGTTTGGAGCAGCGAAACCCTAGAATCCAAAGCTCTCATAACAAATGTTAGGAAACCAGCTCACAAGAAGATAGAAAAGATAGATCAACACCTTATAATTCAACCTCTTCGAGGGGGAAACCTCCTTTACATTACACAAATGAACAATTCTTGGATGATACAAATGACTAAACCTCCCTTATATATATAGGAGTCTAAGGGGTCACAATGTAATCAAGTCGACATAACAATAATAACAAAATGGCATAAAATAACAATAGTGGGTGTCTATGGGGCATACTAATAACATTATGGGGACAATAGGGGAAAAATAATAACAATAAGGGATACAATGACAATAGTAATGGGGGACTCACTAGTATTATAGGGGCCTAACAACAATATTTGGTGTATATAGGGTATGTCATAGGGGGAGGAGAGTTGAAAATAGATATTTCCAAGATGGAGGACATTGTGAAATTTCTAGTGCCTTTAAATGTTTCCAAGGTTAGGAGTTTCGTTGGATCAGCATAGTACCCAAGGAAATTCATACCCTCCTTTTCACTAGTAGCAACACCACTCCATGGAATAATGACATGTGGAAAAATTTTCCAATGGGGAAGGAGTTTGCAAAGGCCATTTGAGGAGCTAAAGGAAAAGTTCAGTTAAGTACTAGTTCTAACATTACCAAACTTGTAGTAATAATTCAAAGTGGAGACAAATGCAAGTGGGTAAGTTATGGGAGCAATCATGATGCAGGAAGGATGGCCTATATGCTATTATTTTCAAATATTTCATAGGGTAGTTCCTAGCTACCCTACATATAACAAAGAGCTTTATGTCTTAGTGTAGGCTATGAAGAAGTGGAAGCACTATATAATGGGGAAGGATATACTAATCCTTGTAGATCACTAACCACTATAGTATATGCATGCCTAGAGTAAGGTACAACATACCATGCATTGTAAGTGGATGGGTTTTCTACAATAATGTCATTTAGTGATCAAGTACAAGAAGGGAAACACAAAAAAGTTGGTTGATATGCTTGTAAGGAAACCTAGATCAAAGATCACAACTTTTGGAACCCTAATGCACATGGATCCATTCACCCATGATGTAGATAGAGAGGTATATTCATAGGATAAATACTTCAAAGAGGTGTTTCAATTGTTGCATAGCCATAGTAATGTGTATGATGGTGACGAAACCATTGACTACCATCTCCACTACAAGTTAATCAACATGATGGATAACTTATGCGTTCCTAAAGGTGAGTGTCTACATATAACTAGAGAGGCTTACACCTCGAAGGTTGCATGGCACAATGGTGTAGGGAAGACAATGGGAAGCTTGGAGGGGTGTGTGTAATAGCTCAAGATGAAAAAACATGTGGCTAAGTCGATAAAAAGATTGCATGCTTTGTTGTATCAACAAGCCTAGTAATAGGTTAGATGATCTATATCGTCCCTTACCCGTACTAACTCATCCTTGGGAAAGAATTTACATGGAATTTGCAAGAGTTTTACCAACACCTAGGAAAGGACATGAGTACATATTCATGGTAGTTGACAAGTTCAACAAGATGTTTGTTCTAATGCCCTATAAAATTACAATCGATGGGAAAGAATCAACGAACTTGTTCTTTAGACATGTCTAGGTGCACTTTGGGATACAAAGGAGCATCGTTTTAGATAGGGACACAAGATTTCTTAGTGCAGTTTGGACTACACAAGGGAAGAAGATGGACACAAAGTTAAAGAGGTCTATATAATTCCATTCATGGATAGATCAGGAAATAAAAGTAGTCAATAGGAATTTGGCATAGCTTTTGATGCATTATAATTAGAATTATCTCAATACCTCACATGAAAATCTAGTATATATGTAATACCTTTATAATAGATCAATCCAAACTTATACTCGTAAGTCCCCATTTGAAACGTGTTTTGGGTATTTCCCACCCTCACCTTTGGATATTGCATGCACGAAACAAGCTCCGAGGGAGTATCTTACATAGGATGCCTCAATAGATGACAAATTTCTTGAGAAGATCAAGAACATCCATATACAGCTTCAGGAGACACTACAAATGTCAAAGGAAAAGTATTACGTTATCGAAAGTGAACATTATTTTTTTTCAAAAAATGCATCACGACATGGGCCAATTTTACCTGCCACATGGCCCTTTGTTACTATTAATTCATTTTTCTTAAAAGGGACAAAACTTTCACATCCAAAGTCTATTTTTAGTACCATTTTTTTAAAGAGTCTAATTTTTTGAAGAGTCTCCTTTCGCGATAGTCTATTTCATCTTTTGAATACATATTATGTGCATATTTTAAAATGACTATTCCAAGTGAAATTTTGGTTTTTGGTACCAACTACTTCTCATGGAAACCCCACATGGAAGAAGTACTCAAAAATAAAGAATTGTGTCATATGAACTTGGGAAAAGAAAAAGCCCTCGTTGATGCTAATAAGCATGGAAAATGAAACCATACAAATTATGGATCACATAGCTTAATTGGAATGCCCATTTCTCTTAATTTATTATTTCATATTCAACGAATCAATGACCTCAATAAATCTTATGAAAAGTTGAAGAAGATATTTTTTGAACCTAATGTGATTAGATCTCACTGACTTGAAAATAAAATTATTATTTTATGTCCTCGTGAACTCTCTTGGACTAAATATTACTTCAATATTGTAATTTTGATCTAAAGGATCATTGACACATATATATTATTATTTCCAAGCTTGTCTATGCATATTATATTTTTGTATCTATGCTTTATCCTACTACAGAAGGTGTAGGGGATATTTATGAGGATTCTCCTTTTGAACATGTATATGAATATTTGATTAGAAAACAAGATAATATCTTTCATATTAGAGTGATCATCATTGAGGGTACATTTAACAAGGACTTAGTGCCCCAATAGAAAGATAAAACCAAGTATCCAAAAAACAACATTTGCACAATAATAAGTACAACAAAGGTCCCAAGAACTTTTAACTAGCTCCTACTCCAATGACGATGAAGGACCAAAACCAAAATGTAAGAAGACTAATATATATTGCAATTATTGTGGGAAAAGTGTTTATCTAGAGTCTAAATCTTCTAAATAAATGGAGGTCTTAGAAGCAACAACGAAGAATCACAACATAAATCCTTATTTTTCTTATTTTAATGCTTCTTCTCATAGATATGGACATTTTACTTCTCCATTCTCTTTCAATGCAACCTATATTTCATCTTCTTATTAGTGGCTTATAAATTTTGGATCATCTTATCATATGGCTAAGGATAAAGCTAAGTTTTTTTTGTTTATAGTGATTATAGCACTAAAAAATAATTATTGGTGATGGTCCTCTCTTCGTGTGGTAGGGTATAGTTCAAGTAAATAATGTTCATTTCAATAATGTGTTATGTCTAAGTCTTTTCTACAACTTTATATTAGCATATTATATGAGTCATTTAGGTGAAGGTAAAATAGTAGAGTCTTTACCTCACTAAATTGTAATAAAAAATATAAAATATTTATTAAGAAGAATTTCGGTGTAAATCACATATAGAGAACCTTTGTCGACGCATTTCGAGCCAACTAGTGTGGTTCATCATCACGACAAGTTGAGGAGTCAGAGCATAGCTGCCAATTATATAGGAAGAGCAAATCATCCAAATGGCTAGGTTGACTCGGTTGACCAACAACAACTATCCAAAATGGCTAGATTGATGAAAAATATAAAATATCTTAAGCGTATTCTTGCCAAAGGAATTGTAAACAATATTACTAGATTGTACAAGTTTGAAAACAATATTACGAGGTAATACAAGTTTAAAAACTTTGGGTGATCATCATTTTCCTTAATTTTTAAAAACTTTGGGTGATCATCATTTTCCTTAATTTTTAGTACTCATAGGGATGATTTGAACGAGCCTTGGAATGGGAGAGCACCTTGTTGTCTAAACTATTGATCATTATAGCAAATATGTAATCAAATCATGGCAACTAGTTTTCCAAAAATGATGGTTGTAGTGGTTGTGTTCTTAGAAAATATCATTCAGAAAGTTTTGAAAAATGTGTCTCTCTTAGCGCATACTAACTCCTTCGCAGCTTGTTCACAACTATTTGTGTGGTCCACCTTGCTACCCTACTTTCTCATGGTACAAGTACGTCTCCCTACTTTTTCTCGCTACAAGTACGTCTTAACCTTTTTTGATTACCCAACTATGTACATTTGGATTTACATCTTAATTTGAAATGTTTAAGCACAGCATTCATATTTTCTTAACTTCGAGTTGATCAGAAATTTTAATGGTGGCCGAAAGTAATATAATAAAAAACCATACGATCACCGACAATTATAATTTTGGGATATTGAGAGTTGGGAAAAAAAATTGCTGGTACATTTAGGTATTCTTTTCTCAATGAATAAATTTTTTTTTCAATAATAGCTTCCGCATTTAGATTCAATATTTAAATCATGTTCAAAATATTTTTTTCCCAAAAGAAATGGGTTCAAAACGAAAATTATAAAACATACTTTCAAACGTTCATTGAACTCTGAAATGTATGCCTGTGACCAGTTACGGTACGTGGAGGCAGTAGTATAAAGGGCAGGAATAAAAATTTGTGAGGTGCCTCCGTAATGTTTCATGCCTTAGGTTCCTCAAGCTTACGTCAAGTTATCAATAATATTTTAATTAATATTATTAATTAAATTTAAATAATTCTCATAACCAAATCACTTAATAATTATTTATTAATGTTAATTTAATCAAGTAATTTATGATTTTTTTTTAAAAATTATTATAAATATAAATTAATTAACATGTCCTTATGTAGAAATCACATAAAGAATTTTTGGATTACTTCGTTTCGATCCAACAAGTGTGGTTCCATCATCTCGTCTTCCATGATAAACCACACTTGTTGGTTCAGAAGGCATAGATCAAAATTGTCCTATATAATTTCTATGGAAAAACTTTATTATTTCATTATGATCACAAAAAACTTGATTACATAATAAATCAATTACTTTAAAAAATATTCTTTAATAAGTATAAAAATATATCGTGTATTTAATAAAATAATTTATGCTATTAAAATTAAATTAATTATAAAATATTTTTAAACGGTTTATGTTTATTTATTAAAAAAAATTTATGTTATTAAAATTAAATTACTTATTAAACTATCAAATAATTTTAAATACATGTGGAATATAGATGTGGAATTTTTTTTACTGGTAAAATCATACTTATAATATTTTGGTCAATTTGTTTGGAAATTTCAACCAAGGTGGCAAACACGTAAACCATATTTATAATATTTTGGTCAATTTGTTTGGAAATTTTAAGCAAGATTCTTGAAAACATGTAAACCAGAATATTATCAAGATGATTTTACTTAAAAAAAAAGATTATAACAATATGAATCACAAAACTTTAAATTTAAAATATATATTAATTATTTGAAAAATATTATATTATTTTTATAAATTATTAGTAAATGACATAAAGTTTATATTTACTATATTTTTGACTAGTTAAAATTAATATTTAACTAGTTTATAAATTTTATTTAAAAATTATCAACAACAAAAATAGATAAAAATATAATTAAAAAAATAATTTGTATTATCAATATGATTTTATTAAAAAATCTGTAAACCATATAAATCACACAACTTGAATTTAAAAATATATTAAATATTTTGAAAAAATATTATATTATTTTATTAAATATTATGTTTGTGAAATAAAAAATTAAAATTTGATTCTTTAATTAAAATTTATTTCTAAATTATTAACCATTAAAATAGATATAAAATATAAATTAAAAAAAAATTAACTTGTACTGTAATAATCATAGTTTGCACAAAATGTTTTATTAAAATAACATTAAATCTTATCAATCATAAGGTGATAAATATATTGTTTTTAAGCGTTATACATATAGTTAGTTGGTATCCTTTCCATCTACGCATTCGACTCCCTTGTTTCAATGGTTTATTTTGGTGAAATTTCTAGTGGTACAATATCCCCTTGTTTCAATGGTGTATTTTGGTGAAAGTGCTAGTGAAACCATATATAATATGATGAAGGAGGAGAAAAACCTCATAAAAGAAATGAGGTGGTACCCTCACTCAAACAAAGATTTTCAACAATGGTGTATTTTGGTGAAAGTGCTAGTGAAACCATATCTAATATGATTAAGGAGGAGAAACACCTCATTAAAAAAAAATGAGGTGGTACCCTTAGCCAAACAAAGATTTTCAACTAACATCTCTTTAGAGATTTTCATCCAAAACTGTCCATTTACTTTGTTAATCTTAAATTCAAATCTGATGGGTTCACCTTAAAGTAATTAGTTGATTACTTTTATAATCTGCAGTGGTACCAAATTTTACGGTGTAGAAATTCAAATCTCGAAGAAGATTCATGTGAAACCCGTTGATGTCGACATTACATGGAAAAATATAGATATTTTGTAGTATTTTTATCTTTACATTTTTAATAATAAACAATATAGTGCAGAAAAAATTATTTATTAATGTTATATGTAATATTATGTTCTAGAAAAAATTGGATTTAAGTGTAGGAACTTTATGCGAGGTTCTCGGAAGCTCTGGTTCTAGGGTTTAACGAAACTAGTGGCATAGAGTAACAAGCATTCATGGAGACACAGGGAGGAGGGAGCTCCACTTCCTCCTACAGTTATATGGTGGGAGATAAAGGAAGAGGAGGGAAAAAAACAAACCTCCAAAGCCCTCGTAGGTCAAGACAAAAGACATAGAAAATCAGAAGGCAGAAGGTAGCAAAACCAATGCAGATCAAGGGGCCGACGAAGAAGATGGTCGGGAGGAAAAAGCAGAAGATAGAGGACAAGGGTCAGAGAATAGAGCTAAGACGGGGCCCTGTAAACCCAAGGCCACAACTAAACCTTGTGTTATTCTTAACAATCCAACTCTGCAAGTGCACATAGATCACATGGCTAACTATGTTGTCATATGAAAATTTATGGGAATCTGGCCATGAGAGAAAGCATTGTACACCTGGATAAATACAACTCGAAACCAAAGAGGGAGTTAAATATTCATCTTGGATCCAAAGGTTTTTTCATTGTGGTGTTTACGAACATGGAAGACAAAGACGAAATCTTTGAAGGAGGGTCATACTTCTTTACAACTATTGGGCTCTATATGAGGCCATGGATGATGAACTTTGTGCGTGAACAAGAAACCTTCACTTTGGTAGTGGTATGGATTCAACTATACTCCTTACCATTAGATTACTGGATGCCACAATCAATCAATCAGGTCATTTCTTAAAGATTTTGAAGGCAACTATAAGGGGAAAATATACATCCTATGCCCACATATGTGTGGAGATGGACCTATCTAGAGCCCTTCCAAATGAGGTCATTCTAGAAGTCTATGATGAGGAATGGGTTCAAGCAGTTGACTATGAACATATCCCCTTCAGATGTCACAAATGTCATGAGCATGGGCATC
>APFE030030896.1:0-26859 GCA_000404065.3 Pinus taeda | reverse complement strand
ACGTACCGGCAGATCAAAACAGTGATGGGATACCCTGGCCAGCACGCACCACACCTCAAGGCGTTCATCATGAGGAAGGCTGCGACGGAAAGAAGAGAAGATCGTATTCCAAGGTGAGGAGTAGACGACATCATGAAGAGGACAAGAGAAAGGATCGACGATGATCATCTGCCACATCAGAGGTTAGGTGGTGGATTCCATTTAAGGGCAAGAGCAGATAGAATGATAGACAATTCGAAGTCTGGGAAGGTGGCGAGGAGCAGAGTAGGGTGGCAGAGAGGCGCGCGACTCAGTTATCAATGGAGGCCAAACGATATGGCAAAAGGAGGAATGAGGGAGAGGGAGGTGCAGGAGGGAGGAAGGAGGAATGTGAGGGGGGAGCAGGAGAAAATAACAGTGGAAGATGAAAGTTCTAGAGAAACAGGGAAGGGGAAAGGTCGGGCGAGGGAGACCTTCAAGATAGGCCAGAGCAGTAGGGGTAGACCGTCAAAAAGAGGGAACATGAGGAGAAGCAGGGGACAAGGAAGACCTTGGCAGGCACCCCAATTCGAAACGGAGACTCCGGCTTGGAATTAGCAGAAGAAGGGATCGCGCTCCATGGAACAGGCTACGCAGGATGCGGAGAAAGCATATATTCAAGGGAGCGATAGCGATATAAGGAGGATAATTGATGCGATGGAATTTAGCGTTCTGGAAGAACCCTTCAACCCAAAAATGGAGGAGTGGATCACTCTGCTTCCAGATCTGGGGAATACGTGAGGTTGCCTGACGTTATACAAATGGGCTCTTCACATGTATTGTGTAATGAAACATTTGCTAGCCAGAGCAATGGAGCAGGTCACTGTAGAGATGACAGAGATTGTCCAAGGTTTGCCAGATATGAAAAGGAGATGACCAATCTGCAGCTCATGATACGAAACCAGGACAACAAAATAGAGGAAGTCCGTGTCTTGCTGAAGGAATTAGCCAAGGTGAAGCGTGAGGGAGAATGCAAGCAGGAAATATGGGTAGATTGATTGTTTGTTCTGTTATTTTTTTGAATTTTTGTGATAAGCCTTAGTCAATCAGTCTGTATGGCAGTTATGATATGGGTCGAAGATTAGATATTAAAAGACAGAATGTAGATAGGGTTCTGTTTCGGTTCTTGGTATGTTGTTTCATGTTTGACAAGTGAACATTCTCAGACTATGCTTATATGAGTGACCAACAGACCTGGTTTCCATACAGGGAAGGTTGAGGTCACGGGTTTTGTACAGTTTTACTATTGATGTATATAATAGAAAAGGTAACACCGAAGCTTACAAAAAAAAGAAAAAAGAGATTTTACCCCTCTCAGAACTTCATAGATTTGGAATCTAGATGAATCTAAACTGATATAAAATAACTCATTTGAATAAAAACCAATTAACAAATAAAATATCAAAATTATTTATTATTACTTTTAAATGATTTATATATATATATTATTATATATATAGTTATTGATAATTTATTTTTTTTTTTTTTTTTTTTATAATTATAAAATTTTTTTATCTACAATGCAAGTAGTTATTTGCTAAAGTTAAAAAAGTTAATAAGTTACGTCATAACTATAAAATATGGATATTAATTATGTTATTAATACTCTTTGGTAATGTAGGATTATGGAAATTGTTTGTTTTGTGTATGAGTTCTAACTTATGTGATTCATAATATTTTATAATAATTTTTTCATATTAATCATAATAAGAATTTTTGGATGATGTTCCAAACCAATTAATGTGGTCCATTATTTAATGATGAATCATATTGATTGGTTTAAAATGTCTCAAGTGATTAATCTGGAAACATTTTAAAAAAAAATTGCTCCTTGATCACTATTATTTTAATAATGACCAATGTAAATTATAATGTTTAATGTTGAAAAACAAATATTTAATTATTATTCAAGAAAATCATTTTTCAAAAATTTGATTGAACCATAACTTGAGGTCTTTATTTTTGCCTTTACACAATACAATGTCATGTGGATAAGTGCCTCATAAATTTTCTGCCATAATTTCTAGATATAATTGCAATATTTATGTCATGAATTTTACGATGCGGATAGACATATCTATTTTGGAAGAGGGATTCCATAAATTTTATTTTATTATTGCACCAAGAGGCGCTCTCCAACCCTATATGTTACAGATGTTGTAATGTTATGTTTAACATTTTGAATCGGTCAAAATAAAATAAAATAAAAAACACAAAATTAATAATTACAATTACAATTATAATTATATTTAAAAAAACCTAGATGCATGTTAACTTTAGATTCACCAAGTAGATTTACCAAGTGACAAGAGATCAAATATCTCAAGATGTAAACCTCTTTTACAGTGAAAAGAGATATCCATGTCTCTGCTTGGTAGATCCAAAATTAAGATAGATTTAGGTTGCTTAATAATTATTAGGTGAATGGTAGGGATTTAATATCCATATGATAATCTACAATATTCTTAGTGGTATACACAAATCAAATGCAGAAATTTATTTCCAATGTAGTTATGCATTTTTTCTCTTTTATTTAATTCATCAATTAAAAAAATTATCATATGAACAAGTGTCATATCAAATGAGTTATGAATTTTTCCAGGATGTGGTATTGATAATCCATCGTATTGACCCATCATATCATAAAAAAGACTATTTATATATTCAAAATCTCCATGATAAAGTGGGGTGAATAACCATGGTTAAGAATTATGTTAGAAAGTTTTTAAAAATATATTTATATTTAAGCCATAATCTATTTGTTAAATGTTTTGGAGGGTTTTATAGCATATTTTTTTATCTAATTTTCTCAGAATTCAACACAGATTTCTTGGAATCATAATTTTGAGTTATTAACTTTACACAATCTAAGTGCTTTGTGGTTTTTTAGGGTGTCGAATCCATATATGTGGTGAAAATCCCAGTTTAAACAACAAAGATGAAGACTTGGCCTAAAATATTTCATTGTATTCCAGCCTAAATCTCAAGCACCGGCCTAAAACCACTCTTTCTCTATGGATTCTATTATGGAACAAAAATTTCACATAGGACAAGCTTCAAATTCATGGTTTTCATTGCCCCTCAATCAATGTTCTTTGTTTATGAAATTTAGTCAATGATATTCTCAGAGACTATAGCTTCTCTAGTACTATCTAGGACCACCTTGCTATGCTCTTTTGAAAGATCGACATAATACAAAATAATTTCCTCTCCACTATAACAACCCTTTTGTCACCCCCCATGTAAACATTATTATATGATCTGTTTACATAAATTAATGTAAAATATAAATGTTGAATAGGCTAGGAGCATGATACAAATTCAAAGTTGGGAGGGGAAGTTGCTTGGGAAATTGTTTGGGAAAGTTGTCAAACTTAGGTTTTACATTTAATTTCAACCTATTTCCATGATGGAAGCATGGACAAGTTATTCAGGAATTAAAGTTAGCATAAGGGCTCTTGAGCATAGGATGACCCATCATTGTTCTCATGGAACATATTGTGATGGACAACATGAAAGGAAGGAGGACGCAAGGAAAATTCGATGTGAGAGAAGGTAGCTACAAGGAAATGCGTAGAAAAATTGTGTAGTGAATAATGTTCGAGGAATCAAAGTGCAAAACTGGCAGTGGACATGAATCTTTCAAGGAGAATAATCTTTCTAGCTTGTGTTATATTTTGGGAGTAGAATTCCCTGTGTTTAAGTGTACATGCCTATGAATTTGTTATCCAATTTGAGAGTTCACTAGAGTTGAATCACTCATGTGGTAGCTGAAAGGAATTGATAAACGATTATTTTTTATCCTTTGGGATGATAACCCACTTATGTGTTGGTTCGTTATGCTGATAAACCACTTAACAAGCTAAGAAAACCAGTTTCTTGCTAAAATGGACTGATAAACCACAAATCCCTAGTCTTTGGGCTAAAAAATGGCTTACATGTCAGTTCAATAAGTTAATAAACCACCTGGATAGTGGGATCCTAACTCCTGTAGTACTAACTTATAGAATCATTTGATAAAACACCCATGTATTGTGTTCATCAAGCCTAGGACTAAACTACACCTCCCTAAGATTTGGGTGAGTCCTTGTGATTGATTTTTGCTTGAGTAGAGGTCTTTGTGGTGCTTGCTACTGGAGGCAATTGATAAACTAGTGAGAGAGTGGACTCCTATTCTTGAATACTTTGGTTGAATCATATCAATGTGAATACCCTTGCTCACATCCTTCCTCGGGATCTGAATCTGGCTTAGGGTTGGTTAGATGCAAGAAATAAAAACAATGCAATTGGCCTATGATTGTGAGGAGATTTTAAGTCCCTCTCTTAGTTGTTAGTCATTCATCTATTAAGATCTGTTTCTTACTTTTAATCTTTGTGTGCACCTGTTCCACTTGAATTATAAATATTGTTGTTACATAACAATGATTTTATTAGCATTGTTAATGAAGAAATGTGTATTCCTATAACTTTACAATGATATGTTTATGTGATTTTCCTCTTCATGTAAAGGACCTTTGGATCCTTGTAGATGATGATATGTTTCCTAATATTGTAGAGCTATTTACATGTTTATGCATGGTGGTATAATGAGCCTAGGTAAGTTTTTATGGTGTGTGAATTTTTATGGTTTGGGTGTTATAATTAGAAAGGAGTCTGTATTTTCTAAGAATTGATGAAACTTAATAAATAGTGTTATACGTGGCATGCTAAGGTTTGACATCGAATTTTTGTTGTATAAGACTGATTGTTTGCATTTTTTGAGTTATGGACCAATACTGGAATAATGCATGATACATCAAGGGATCTAATGGAAATTCTTAGATCCATTCCCTGGTAGGATATAGTGTTGGTGCAAGTGAAATTACAATTTTTTGTTACACATGGATTGTCTTATTTGAATACCTAATTGGTAGGAAAATTTATACTTCTGTGGTTGTGTTTTTTCCTATGTTTAATTCTCGAAATGAGCTTTGTTTAACTATAAGGATCTATTCGTGTGATTGTGCATATTTTGGGTAAAATCAAGATCCCAAGAGAACCTTGGTTAAATTCATGAAAATTTTGAAGAAAACCTTGAAAATCATTTTGAATTAATAAGGAAAAAATTGCCTCTCTATTTGGGCTAGATTCAAGATATCTAGATATCAGGGAGAAATGGAAAGTGGTACGCCACTATAGGATCATATGCAAATTGGTAAGATATAGTTGAAAAATGGACAAGCTAGGTATATCTAAGGTGGAGTTAGTTTGGGCAACCCTGTGAGACTGGATTAGTGGTCGCGTTAGACATCTAGGGGTGGAAGAGATCATTAGAGTAGTAAAAGTATGGTACATTTGGATATTTGTTGGTGGATCAAATGCATCTGGGATCCAAATACCCAAGAAATTTATGTTTTTACACATCGTCAATTAGCCATATGTGGGCTAGGTCTGGGTAAGTGTAGTGGATCTGAGGCAATATGCATGGATCCAGGGGTTTGAAACATTTTCCATATGAGAAATATTTGGAGCACCAGAGTTCCCTATAAGTCAGATATAATAGAAAATAAAGTATTTACAAGCTAAGGGCCAGACTCGTGGGGCCTATGGGCTAGTTTATGTGGCAAGTGTAACTTGGACTTAGTCATCACCACATTGGTGGCAGGGATGGCATGTAACTACCAAGGTGAGGTGGGGTTTCCATGCAGCATGTGCTTGCCTATATGGCTAGGTTTAACTAACTAAACTTTAAATAAGCATAAATTTTTGGTTTGGGAATCAAATCACGATAAAGTTTATATTACTAGAAAGTTGTCAATGAATTAAACATGATGGTGTCATATAAAGTTAATTCTGCTAGCTTTACAGAAAGAATAAATTTTTTAACCACATCTTCATAATGGACAATGGAGGTTTGTTTAACTGAAGGTAATACCTCCAATTCAACCTTGAAAGTTTAAGGGGACGGGAGGGAGCATTACACAGTGGTATCATAGCACCTAGGTTCAACACTTGGACTGAATGGAGTTAGAAGGATAATTTGTAAACTTGGTTACAAATTGTAGTATTTTATAATTGTAGTTTGTTGTGGGCTTCGTATAGCATTTTGGTTGTGGAATGCATGATGTACATAAGTGTTGATTTGATATGTTAATTATTTTCTAAAAATAATACTAACTTGAAATTTGGTGTTTTAGATGACCCCACAACAAGATGCCTATGGACAATATTCCATGGTGATGATGGGCATGTTTTATTTAATTGGATAACAATTATTTGTGTACAACTACACATAAGAAGATGCCAATTATAAGGAATCAACAACAGAATGGTGCAATACATCATGGATAGATCTCAGCATGGTCCAGAAGAATATTTAATGGAGAAAAGAAGAGAGGAAGGCTCCCCTAACTAGATGGGCACCCTTATAAAAATAAGGGATAAACTGAGTTACAAGGATGAAAATGGGAAGATTTTCATAGCATAGGAGAAGCAGGAAAAAGTGAATGCATCCATACTACAAATACCATCATATCTGCAAAGTCAGAAATAACATGAACAAGGATCTAGCAACATGTTTAGGCAGGGCTCATCGAGACTAGAGAAGCATGAATTGAAGACTAATTGTGCTAAAGGGAACAAATATAAGAAAATACATAGGTGGGAAAGAAAGGATATAGTTAGAGGTGTAACTCCTCTAAGTAATCCAAAGAGGAGGAGAGGAAGCCATGAGTAGTCATCTAGCATTGTAACTAAAACACATTATGTGTGGAGAGGGAAAGAAAAGGATTTCATCCTCAAATAAATTAAGAAGGAAAAGCCTCCTACATTCAATGGAGAGGTGAAGAAGGCTAATGAATTAGAGACGTGGTTGCTAGAGAAGAAGAGGCATTTTAGGGTGCACAATTACTTTCAAAATATGAAGGCAGGAGTAGCAATTTTCATCCTAAAGGCTAAGGTTGATATCTAGTGGAAATATTTGAAGAATGTAAAGGATATCAAGAGAGAATTGTCCTAGAGGATATTTGAGAAGTATTTTAGGGAAAATTACCTATCTAAAAAGTACTACGACAACAAGGCCAAGGAGTTTTATGAGCACAAGTTGGGTTAATTAACAATTGATGAATAGCTGACTCTATTTTTAGAGATGTTGAGATATGTTCCTTACACCAAGGATGAGAAGGAAAATATTCTAAGATATATCAGTGGACTGCCATCAGATTTTAGGGACATAATAGAATTTGACAAGCCTAAATGAATTAGAAAATGAATTGTTGTTATTAAGAATCCAAGGACAAGTCTAATTTCATGACTAGTTGGAAAATGTAGGGAAGAGCTAGTTTTAAAAGGAAGGGACAAAAGACTATAGGACATTAGGTAGGAAGAGGAAATGCAAAATTGACTACTGCTTCCGAGGGTGTGTTCCAGTAAAAATTTACTAGAGCTAAAAAAGACCATCTCTTTAAGCGTGCAAGAGAGGAAATGGAGGGATCCAAGAGAATACCCATAGAGTATTGGAAATGTGTGGAAAACCATTTATGGATGGATTTTACTTAGTGACAATTGATCTAAGAGAGGTCCCTAAAGACTCAATTCTTGAATTTCTCGGATCTCAACAATAATGGTACTAGGATGCAGTGTTCACCATTAAGAACCTAATAATGTGGACGACACCTCAATTGGATTTTTTATGACCAACTTGTTACCATCATAATTTTTTGAGTTATACAAGATAGTGGGATTTGCTATGCTTATGTGGTAGGTGATTGACCAATAGACCACTGCACATGGCACTCCAGCATTAGTCTCCTAACCCTACGCAAAAGATAAAACAAATACACACACACACACACACACACACACACACACACACACACACATATATATTTATATATATATTATTGAAACAAATTTGGTTATTATATAATATGGTTATAATAAATAATGATAACCTAACAAACCAGCTATATTAAACTAACCCACTATTTTGGAGTTCAAAAACATAACCATATATCTAAGTCACACGCTATTTCAAAACCAACATATTAAAAGTTTGGTGGTAAAAAACTATTATTAAGTTATAGTTATAATGACATAAGTTATAAGGTATGGGTTATATATAGCATAAGCTTCAAGCCAAGTTAAAATGGCATGTGATCTGAACATATTGTAATGAAAAGCCAATCAAAACAAATCAATCACAGAGTATTACATATGGTTATGTTGTGTGAATGGATCACATCGTCCGTGGTGTCAGGGTTTTAAAACATTGCAACCATATACTATATGGTGTTAACCATCTTAAAAGTGGGTTCCAAATAGTGAGACACAAAAGACCCATCGTTAACAAATGTTTCACTATTAACCCGACAACCATAATGTTGGACTCATGACCTCCATTAATCCACGAGGAGTAATAATATTTAAATCTTTGTTTTCATTTGCAATGGGTTGGAGTTGGATTGAAGAGGGCGTGGCTAAGTGGAACACTAAAGGATGGAACCATGACACTTGGTAAAACCCTAAGCACATGGAATCTTTGAGGAATATTTAGATTCCTTGGGGGCTAAATTTTCATAGTGTCAGAAATATGGCAACTTTAGATTCAAATTTCTCAGAATTTCATCAAGAATCTGATGGTGTAAATGGTTTTCTAATCTATGTCGCTGAATTTCCATAGGTACAACATTGAGTTGTGAGATCTTGAAGGTCAAACCTTGATCCAAGGATCTGCAAGGTATCTTTTAGATTCCTTGGAGGCCAGATTTGGTAGTTTCATAATGGGTTTCAAGTTTATACTAAAATTTGATGATTTTTCGTAAGGATCGTGATGGCGTAGTCTGTTTTAGCATTTGAACAATTGAATTTCAGGCCATCGCCATATTGGGAGGTATATTGAAACATTTTGGCAACATTGCTTGTTTTTGCTTTGGCGAAAGGATGATGCATGTTCTAGGTATTGGTGATGTTTGTATGTTGTAGTTGGACAGTGAGATATGAACTTTTGAAGGAAATTCATCGCTTTAGCCTTTTCACAAAATTTGGGATGGTGAAGTGATGAAATAAGATCATGTTGACATTTTTCTAGAAGGTAGTTGTGTTTATAGCCATTGGTCTCAAAATTTAGAGAAAATCATGATGATGATGATGAGTATGATTTGAATCTCATCAGTGGATTGAAGAAGACTATCTTGTGCACCTTTATGTGTGATGTCCATTTTATGCCACTTATGTGAGAGATCATCATTTTGTCATGTTGAAGGAGAAAGTCTTGTGAGTGAGAGGTCTTTGTAGGGGAATGTCTCTTTGCAGAGACATGCCACTCGAGATAATAGTTTCATCCTTGTATTGACATAGATTCTACTATGTACTTATCTTATTCTTACAAAGACTAATGAAGCAAACTCCCCACTCTTGATGCATGGCCCAAAGACGTAGTTCACGCTGGAAGAACTCTGATATCAAATTATTTTGTGTACATTGTCTTGTGATCTCCTTTATGTTTCCTATTCTTTAATTTTTTTTGTACATGTGGTTTTTCATACTCTTTTCCATGCAATTTTGAATACATTACTAAAGAAAAGATCTTGGTTAATGTTGGTAACTTAGAAAATCTAGATAAATAGTGGAATGGTCCAAGACTATATAATGTACAAGAAGCAACGATCATGAAGGATATATCTCAAATTGTTCCTTGTTTTATGTTTTGATTGACAACATGCAGGAAAAATGTTTGGGCATCCATGACTAAAATGGAATGTATGATCCATACCAAGATAGTTTTTATTTTGATAGACCTAGGTTCTAAATTTAGTTATGTTAGCCCCAATATTTGAAATAAATTTACATTGCAGAAGATAACCCATGAAAAAGCATGATCGATGCATATTTCAATAGAAACTAAGAAGTGAGTTGAAAATGTGGTGAGGTCATGCCTAGTAGTAATAAAACACATGCCCATAGACATGTAATTGATATTTCTACCATTGGGTTCACACAATGTGTTAATAGCATGCATTGGTTGGTAGGACATAAGACATAAATTGATTGCTTTAGTAAATCAATCGAATGTGTTAGTGACAAAGGGGAAAGCTAACACTGCAAGGAAAAATAAAACCAATGACAATTTGGAAAATATTGACATAGGGAATGAAGTGGTGCAGCCAGAAGGGATGTGAGTTGTTTGTTTTCCAAGTTACTAGTGACCTAGAAATATGCAACAACAGTTTGGAAGAAGAACCAATCTTAAGATAATTTGACGATATGTTTCTTAATATATCCTAGGATTTCTTCCATAAAGGGAAACCGATTTCTCCATAGAATTGTTGCTAGGTATGACACCTCTATTAAGAGCCCCATATTACATGAGTACTTTAGAGTTGGTGGAATAAAAATTGCAACAAAATAAAATGTGGGAAAGAGGGTGTTGGGTGTAGCTCAACAGGGCCTAGATTTTGATGAAGAATCCACATTTTGGGGAGTGGAGTGTGATGTAAAGGTTACAATGGAGCACAAGGTGGACGGTGTAGTAGAAAAGAAGAGTGCCAAAATGGACCGTGTAGTAGATATACCGCGTGGTATATGGGCTTCGGGGTGAGTTGAAGCCCTTCCCTTTTTGTAAAAGAATACTATTTTGTAAGTGATGAACGGTATTGGAACATGGTAGCTTGTATTAAGGGAGTCCATAGTATATGGACCATGGTATTGCCATGATATATCCCTCACTATAATAGTATATATAGGGATGAATAATAAAGAACAAGATAGTCTTGAAGAATCACATCATGTATTGAATGGTTGTATCTTTGTCAATTGTGTTTCTGGGAATGAAGGCGAGGCTCTGTAGCTGAGTGCATAGAGGCCTAAGTCTATCGCTGAGTGCGTGGACTGCCTACAGCTGAGTGTACAGGCCAAGAAATATTTGTTGTACAAATTGTTTATTATAAGAAACAGTTCTGTGGACGTAATTTGACATTGGGATGAACCATGGTAAAATATGTGTCTTCATGTGTTTATTTTCTTATTATCGGTTGTAGCAGAGGAGTTGCACTTTATTTCAATACAATGAAGTTTTATGGATGTATATGATCTATTTTAACTGATGAAGGTAATGTGTCAAAGTAATGTATGAATGTGAAGTAACTTATGAATGTTAAAGATAAAAGAATAGAAAAATACCACATTGCATCATCCCTTAAGGCAGCAAAAACCTGGTTCTACATCCTCCCATAGTCACTTTGAGTGATAATGTGGTTTAATTGTAGGTCATTGCTGAAAGGGACAATGAGTGAGGTTTTTTTTGGCGTGAAATAAAGAATCGAACATGTGTCAAACCAACCTGAGCCAAAAAAGTGGTTTCGTTCCCACGACTGGGATGTGTTTAAGGGATATGTTTATGTGGAATCCATCGAAGAAGGAAATTCAAAGTTGGGTGGAACAGAAGGAACAAAAAATTACAGATTAAGAGAATAGAAGCCCTCATCTATCATCTAAAAGGTGTTTACAGAAGTATATTTTCGAAGATCAATAGGAAATTTTCTTTAGTTTATTTCATGTTGAGTTGTATCAGTGGATATCAAGGTTGATTGTAAGAAAATGTTATTTTAAATAAAACAAACCTAAGGAGTGGACCCCTGAACCGATACAACAACTCGAGAACACTAACAATAGGATTTCAAGAGTTGTTGATTTCTGCAATGATAGCATCTTGGGAGGATTATTTACTGAGTTCGTGGTAGACTTGAATGTGTCCTACAACAAAGAGAAATGAAAATTTTTCAATGGACTGTGAGGTAAGTACTTGGGATCTCTGTAACTCTGGAATAAGATGCTTTTATGCGAAAAGTGAGTTTCATAAATGCAGTTAGATTATTATTTTACTTATGTTTAGGAAAATATCTGAAGAAGAGACTGGAACAACATGAACTGGAAAAAGATACAGAATAAATACTAGAAAATAGTTCTCTTGGACAAGATCTGAAGACTTTCATAGAAACTAACTACAATTCTCTTCTGACTTAGTTACCGAAGAATCCATAGTAAGAACCATTTTCTGCCAACATTTCAAATCCCAATTCTCTTTTGAGTGAATCTGAAAGTGAAGAAAGCCTCCTTGAAAACCACACAGTAACTTCACAGTATTCACCATTCTAGCTTGAAATTTCACCGAAGCTAGAATCGAGTAATAATCAGTGTTCTTTAGGTTTTCCCCATCCCCCTAACCCTCTCCCCTTATGAATCCCCGTCCCCTCCCCCTCCAAGAAAAAATATGGCCTATGATATTAAGCTACCTTTTTATAAAGGAATTGCATCAGAAGATACATAACAATTTTGGCTTTTATGCAAAGCAATATGGATAGTGAAGAAGGTCCATGATGAAAATATAAGTAAAGTGCAACTTGTCAATACATTTAAGGATAGAGTGTTGACATGGTACATGAACTATTCAAGAAATCAGATTAAATCTTTCACAGATATTAAAACAATCTTGGTAAAAGAGTTCAAGAAGCTGAAGTCTGAATCGTGGTGTATCATAGAGTTAAAGGACATCAAACAGAGGCCTACTAAGTCTATTTTGGAATTTGACTAAAGATTTAAGGTATTATTGGACAAGGTGAGCTTCCACATAGCCCCGTAGCAACATAAGGAATGGTTCATATCTATGTTGCTACCACACACCATATTTCCTTCACGCAATAGAAGATAGAAACTCAAGTCGAAGCTCTAGAGATGGCAATGAAATTAGAATATTTTCCTATACGAGATACCAATGCAGGTATGTCATAGATTCGCAGTCAGCTGGCAAATTTGACTCTGAAATTACAAGAGATGAAGAAAATTAAAGAAGTCAGAGAAGAAGTGTGGTGTGCGAAGTGAAAATAAGAAGGCCACTCTAAAGAACAATGCCCTCTCTTCATAAATTACATGACTCGTGGAGCACCAAATCCTTTGAATGATAGATCTAGCCTATGGTGCAAGATATGAAAAGCTAGAGGTGGAAATCACTCAGAAGATTGTTATTTATTGCAAAAATATGTGTAGAATCCTAGGAACCTGTATTGCAAGTTATTTAAATCGGTTAGACATTATGAGAACCATTGTTGATCTTATGAACTAATGATGAAGTGTGGTGTTGACACTAATAAAATGAAAGCATAAGAACATGGACATGAGAATAATGGATAATGCAGTAGTTGAGGTGGCTATCAAGGAAGAGGTTGAGGTGGCAGAGTTAGTCGAGGACATGGACAGATGATTTGCTATAATTGCAACCAGCTAAGATACTATGCGAGAGACTGTCAGAATCCAACTACAACATGTAAGTATTGTAAAGCATTTGATCATGTAATTCAAGAATGCCCTGTACTTATGGAAGAAAGCAAGAAAAGAGAAACCAACAGTGGACAAAAAATATCCAGATGATGATTGTTGAAAGAAGAACCAATGATCCCTGAATCAATATTATTACTACAAGCAGAGTTGCGACCAGTGATGATAAAGTAAATGAAAAGAAGGAATCTACAGTTGCATGGGTTAGAAAGACTATTGAAAATTCTCTTGTCTTTGATATTCATAAGGAAAAAGAAGTGTTTATGGAAGCCAAGTGAAGATTTATGGATGTTGAAGCTTTGACATCTAGTGCACACCTGAAATAGAAAAGTAATTGTGACATAACATGAACTTCAACACAAAGACAAGATTTGACACAAGACTAGGATTCACCAAACCAATAATATATTTTAAAGTATTTTCTAAAAACTTGTATGAAGATTAAGAGACCAAAAGACTATAGAATGACTTTAGGAATTGATATATTCATGTGCATCTAAAGAAGTACTGCGAAGTGAGTTGTGCATAGTTAACAATTTGCACCAACATGAGAGAATAGCAAGAGAAATAAGGCTTAGTGCACAAATCAGAGATTATGAGATGGATCACATTATTTTAGATCTGAGATCTGAGGTTAATGTTATGAAAAAGTAGACATGGGATTTAATAGGTAAGTCAAAGTTACAGTGGTCACCTATTCAACTTAGGATGACAAATTAGCATAATATCTTCCCCTTAGGAAGACTATTAGGTGTGACAATGGACATTGAAGGAGTTTGCACTACGACTGACTTTGAAGTAATAGAAATTGCGGCTGATAGTAAAACCTATCCTACATTTCTTGGACTTTAATGTGCATTTGATAGCATAACTATAATTAATCTAAAAAATAGACAAATGATATTCAAAGCGAATAATATGAAAGTAATTTTTCCCTTGGATCCATTAGAAGGAGCAAGGTATTCAATGCCAGTTATAGAAGAGTAATGTGTAGATGATATAGATAATATCTATCAATTGATAGCAAAGGAACAAGATTTTCTTAACCCTACTTTAGACGGAAAGCTAACTTGGGAACATGAAAGTTCTTGTGCATCAAACTCAAAAGAATAATTTGAGAATTGGCAGAACCGGCTACATGAAGTATCTACAAGGCACTATGCAAGAGTTACTAAATTAGTTCATTGTATGACATCTAAGGTATGTAACTTGCCTTCTTATGATGGCTTGGGTGAAGTGAATTGTTTTCTTAATAATTATGAGGAACAAGTTCTAGAAAGTAAAAATTTGTTAACTTTGGAGATAGCCCTAAAAGTTACACTTGCTAGATGGTGGGGTGCACATAAGAAGAATACAAGAGATTGGCAGGAATGTCAAAGATTTATTTGGATAACATCTGGTCAAATAAACACAGAGATGTAGTTGAAATATAATGGTGAAACTAGTCCGAGGGAGAATATCCAATTATGTACTACAATATGGAAGGAGATTCGACAACAAGAATTGGTACATGGATTCATCCATACATTGGAGACAAGTCCTCAAAATTAGTACCTAGAAACAGAGCTTTGACATGGTATTGCAAACTGGGCAAATATGGTTCATAGATTTATATTGAAATTTAGCTTTAAATATGATTTTCCATATTATATATTCAACCCTTTAGATAATTAAGAGGAAGATATTTGAAAATACAACTCCAAGAACATGACAGCAACCTGATTGGGCAACACAGATAGAACATGCACTAAAATTTTGTAACCTTATTGCAGAAGAAAAAGAAGAAGAAGAAGATTCCCATGACATTGACATAGCATAATCAAAAGGACACTGTGAAGTAAATGGACTTGAGCTAGAGATACCAGATATAACAAAGCCAGTAAAGTCAAAGAAGCTAAAAATAGGATTAGATGAGGAACCAAAATTTGCAACTATATGAGAATATTGGGATGAATAAATAGTCAACAAAGTGATAGAATTGCTTCATGAATATCAAGAGTTGTTTTCCACTAAGTTTTTAGAAATGAAGGGTATAGTTGGAGATTTAGGAGTTATGAATACCCCCCTTAAGCCTAATGCAAAGCTATTAAAGAAAATACCTTACAGATTTAATCTGAACTATAAGGAGAAAGTAAAAGTTGAGTTGGATAAGATGATAGTAGCAAGAGTCATTGAACCTATGGAAGAATCAAAGTGGGTAAGTCCTATGGTGGTACAAGAAAAGAAAACGGAGGGAAAAATCATGATCTATGTTGATTTGAGGAAGGTAAATGATGCATGCTTGCATGATCCTTTCCCTACCCTTTCACAGATGAAGTATTAGACAATGTAGGAGGTCAGGAAGTTTATTCATTTACATATGGACTTTTAGGATATCATCAGATTAGGATTGCACTTGAATATCACCATAAGACATTTCTACAAAATGGTGTTCATATCAATACAACATGATGCCAATTCGATTGAAGAATGCCCTTGCTATATTTTCAAGACTGGTGGTTGCATATTTCAAAGAATATATCCACAAGTTTTTGGAGGTATGCTTTAATGATTGGAAAATATTCGAGTTGTTAAGAAAACATACTAGAAGTTTGAGACTTATTCTTGATACACGTAGACAATATTAGATCTCACTGAACTTAAAGAAGTGTATATTTTGTGTACCTTTTGATATATTGTTGGGACATATTGTTTACAAGAAAGGACTGAGGGTGGACCCTACAACAATTGGTGTCATTATGAACTTACCTCCACCAAAGCCAGTAAGAGAGCTTTGCACTACATTGGGACATATAGGATATTACAAGAAGTTTATCAAGGGATATGCTCATATTACTATGCCTATGGAAAAATTGTTGAAGAAAGATGTCACTTTTCAATAGAATGAAGAATTTCAAAAGAGCCTTGACATAATGAAGTAAAATAGGGCAGTTGCTCATACACTAGTATTCTTTGATTGGAATAAGGAATCCATGTTCATGTGGATGCTTCTTGTATAGCTTTGGGAGTGGTACTAGCACAACCTAGTGCAAGAGAAATTGATCATCATATAGCTTTTGCAAGTAGGAATCTATCTAAACTTGAGAAGAATTATACAACTATAGAAAGGGAAGGATTGGAAATGGTATATGCCTTACAGTAGTTTAGACATTATTTTCTAGGATCACATTTCAAGATGTTTACAAATCATTACACTTTAAAGTCTTTGGTCAATAAGCCTATTTTAGATGGGAATACTTTCATATGGTTATTATTGTTCCAATAGTATAGCTTTGAAATTATTGATAAGCCGGGAAGATTGAATGTAGGACCTGACAATTTGTCAAGATTGGAAATAGGTGAAGAACCAACCAGCATAGAAGTTAATATCTTTGATGTGTAGTTATTTACAATAAGAGTAGAAGATGACCATTTTGTAGAAGAAAGTAGAAGAAAGAATTAGTGGTGAAGGTAGCTGATTTTTCATTGATAGTAGGACACTTATATAAGAGTGGACCAAATGAGATATTGTGGAGGTATTTTCAAGAACATGAAAGGAAAATCATTCTAGTAGAGGCTCATGAAGGCATAGCTAGTGGAAATTATCCAGGAAAGGTTACTGCAAAAAGTATTTTGAGAGCAGGATTGTGGTGGCCTACACTACATAGAGATGAAAAGGAGAATTCCAAAGCTTGTGATGTGTGCCAAAGAATAGCAAAACCTTAATGAAGAGATGAGATGCCATTGGTACCATAGCTTACATTGCAGGCTTGTGATAAATGGGTTATTGATTTTGTTGGACCTATAAATCCACCTAGAAAGAGGACTAGTGCAAGATATAAAATTACTACAATTGTTTATTTGACAAGATGGGCTGAAGCACAACCAATAAGGGATTTTAATGTATGGACTTCTGCAAAGTTCATTTTTTAATACACACTATCTAGATTTGGGTGTCCAATGATCTCGATGAGTGAGAAAGGCTCACATTTCCTAAATAATACTATTGAAGCATTCACTAACGAATTTCAAGTTTACTGCCAAAAAGGTACTCCTTATTACCCTCAGGCCAATGGAACTGTGGGAGCATTCAGTAAGATTTTGGAGAATACACTGACCAAGATATGCAATGTGAACATAGATGGCTGGGACCTTAGAATTCCAGCAGTATTATGGGCTTATAGGACTACATGCAATAAATTGACAGGTTAGACACCCTTCAGGTTAGTTTATGGCCAAGAGTTTGTGATGCCCAGGGAATAAATTGTCCCTAGCCTAATGATTACAACTTTTACAAATATGGCAGACCTTGACATAATGGAGGAAAGAATTTCACAGTTAATTTCTTTGGAAGAAGACAAATTTATAGCAGGATTCCATTATTAAGTACAAAAATCAAGGGAAAATCCTAGCATGATAGGAATATTAAGCAAAAGAAGTTCCAGGTAGTTGATCTTCTTCTCCTCTATGATAGTAAGTTTGTGAAGTTCCCAAGAA
Organism: Pinus taeda; assembly: GCA_000404065.3. Lineage (NCBI taxonomy): Eukaryota > Viridiplantae > Streptophyta > Pinopsida > Pinales > Pinaceae > Pinus > Pinus taeda. Next base: position 9,057 of record APFE030030896.1, on the reverse strand, counting down.
AATTGAAAATGCATTGGCTAGGCCCATATCTTATCAAGTATATGACTGATCGAGGTGCATTTTAGTTAGTGAAGTTAAATGGAGATATGATTCAAGCAAGAGTAAATGGTAGTAGATTGAATTTTTATAAACACAACCCTACCCCTACAGGTATGCCCTGAGGAAGAAAGGAGAAAAGTCTTAGTGCCACCTCAAATTGAAAGTGGGCATAGGACTATAAACTATGTTGCAGAGAACTTCGACATAGGAAGTTACTTCACTACATTCCAGATAATGTCAAAGTACATAGGGGTTGCGCATAAAATAGGATCTACGCAACAATGTGGTATGCATCGAAGTTCACCAGAATATAGAAATATGACCATTAAAATGGAAACATACGTGGAAATTTTCATTTATGAAGATAGATTGGCAAGATCTAAGGATAGACATGTAATTAATGAGAAAATATAAGCACAATCTAGACAAAATCAAATCTAATGATGGAGTTCACATTTCAGAATTGTTATAAATAAGTCACCTCTCACCCAGATTAATAACTTTGCTGAATCGAGAGCTTGAGTGTGAAGAAATTGTAGAAAATTTCCGCATGAACATCTTATCAACTGAAGGATTTATGCATATATTTGATGACAGAGGTATAGGATGATTCATGTAAGAAACCTCCATAGCAACCACTAGTATGCCCACAACATCATTTCAGATTCTTGGAGTAGCAACACCCGCAGTAGCATCAACTACATAACCATCACCACAGAAACATAGGAGATCCCTGAGAAGGAATCTCACTAAGGAAGTGAGAAGAAACAAGAAACAAGATAATAAAACCATTAAATAGTAAAAAAACCCGAACAAGTAAAAGACAACGAAGAAGAAGTGGAGGAGATACAAGTGGAGGAAGGCAGTGTAGTGTTCTTATCACCCCTACCACCATACATCCCGTCGAGGAAACCAAATGCCAGACCTGTAGAAGAATCAAAGGATGCTAAGTATGGCACATTTACACCCTTTTTTATGGAAGCATTACCCTTTAAAGGAGGACTTTTAGGGAAAATTTCACAGCTCAAGTTCAAAGATTATGATTTTAACAACAAGAAGAAGTACCCTCAGTTTGCATAATGCTTTTGAGGCAGTTGCTCATGCTAGTGCACGATGGAAATTTATGGTTGTGGAATCAAATCCCCATAGATACTATGTTGATCTGGAGGATCACAAGATTTCCATACCAAGCAAGGAACCCCATGGAGGAGCTCATTGGAAAGGATTAGGACCATGCTATAGTAGAAAGTATGAAGAAAAAGTTTGGGCTTGTTCAAGGGAAGAGGGGTTATGATATAAATTCAATTAGGGACCAAGTAGTTCACTTCACGATGCACATATTGGCCCGGAATATTATGAGGAAATTTTGCACAAACGAATTTTCTACATCAATGGTGGCATTAGCCGCGCATTGTGCTAACGGGGTTAAGTATAATTAGATTAGATACCTATGCAAGGAGTTCCTAGATGACTATCGTGAGGTCAAAGGGAAAGGTACAACTTTCAACTATGCTTGGTTGATCTTAATTATTTCTATGTTGGCATTGAGAGAACCGAAGGAGTCATAGTTCCCTCAGGTGCCTATAGATACCTATGAAGCCCCGAAGTATGCTTCGCTCTAGTTTATCACCAACAAATTGTGTGCACAAGAAAACTGAATATTTCTTATACTTTATGACATGGATTTACACGTGTTAGTAAACCAACATCCCAAACTCTCATCGAGCTTATACGAGCAGTATAGCTCTCTAGCGAAGTTCAAAGCCAATTTTCACAAAGTATACATACAGATGCACAGGGATACAAAGAAAAAATGGCATGCCTTTCCATATACGGTGACTAAATATGATCTTGCGGCATAGCTACATAATTAGCCCGAAGAATGGATGACTCTGCTGGAGGTAACAGGAGAGAGTGTGACAAAAGAAGAAGAGGTGGACACTTCGTAGCATGGTGAAGCTAGGGGAAAAGATAAGGAGAAGGATGAACATGACTCAAATGAGGAAGAACTACATGATGAGGGTTAGTAGGATCCTCCTAAGGGATATGAGTAGACCAAGGAGGCATAAAAGATAAAAACAGAAAAAACTTCCACAGGAAAAAGGAAGGCAGAGGGTGAAGTTTTCTCAAAGAAAAAGAAGAAGTAGAAAGTCGATAAGATGAAGGATCTCATGGTCATTACTGAAGGGAACTTAGATCAAATTAGGGACAAGTTATAGGATGCAAAGATAGAATCCTAGAACAGAGTCGAAGATCACTACAGTGCACTTCTAACCAGTGTCGAAGAGTGGATCATAGAATTGAAGATACTGGTGCAAACAGTCAAGACATCTCGCACATAGAGAGGAAAGGGTTGGATCAGAAACGAAGATAGAGCCTACGCTTGTAGTGAAAATAGCACAGATACCTGTAGGAGAGTTACATTTCCACTCTGCATAACTACAACAATAAGCTAAATAATGGAAGCACATCAACATGAATATAAAAATAGTGTCATTTCCCAAACTACACAAACTTCACTTACAGATTATAGAGGAACTAAAATTATGAGAACAACATACATTGCTATTAAATATACAAGTAGAAAAAGAGTGAGTTTCCCTTTGGCAGAAACTCAAGCAGGGGATGCAAGAAAATGATCAAATGGCAGAGGAATGCCAGAAAATCAAGGAGGTGCTCGAAACCACATGTAAAGAGATTATGGACCTTGATGTCTGATAATAAGAGTCAGTAGAAGAAAATGCCGTGAAGCTTGGCCTTGCAGTGAAGGAGTATAAGGATAAAATTGTCGTAATGCAATTCAAGTATGAAATGAAGATTAATGATATGCAAATGACGTTGCAACAAAATATGCCACAAGAAGTAAGGGATCAAAGAGAGGCTAACCTAAAGACTGTAATGGCCAGCATCTCCACAACATTGGTAGACTCTGGGAAATTGTTAGATGAATGTTTGCAAATTTGAACATCATTGGAAGAAGATCCAAATGTATAGAAACTATAGGAAGAAATGCAGTAGAAGAAACAACAGTTAGAAGAGATTTGGGAATCTGCAAAGATCTTGCCCATCTGGCATAGGCTCATGAAAATCAATGAGAGTAAGGCCCTCTAGAATAACATCAAGGAACTGAAGAAGGAGGAGTGGATTTTCATAGAGATGACTTAGTCTTGGTAGGATGAGGCCCTGCAATTATCATAGGAAGTGGATGAGAAGCTTCAAGAGCTTTGACAAAGGGAAACCATGTTAGTGCAGAAGGTTGCAGAACATTTGACATAGGCCTTAGAGGAAGCATGCAACAAGGACAAGCATGTGACAAAGGCATTATTGGAGGAAGCAAGCAGCGAGGACAAGCACGTCATAGAAACTTTGCAATAGCTCAACAAGGCCTACAACAATATTGCAGCAAATATCATAGGCAAAGTAGCTAAGTGAATCGGGATGAGTCACATGTGAGTGTTGGGGGCGTATTGGACGTAGTCCAACATGACCTAGATTTTGATTAATACTCTGCATTTTGGGGAGTGGAGTGTGAAGTAAACAATGTAGCAGAGCATGAAGTGGACCGTGCAATAGAGCAGTGGAGCACCGAAGTGGACCATGCATTACATATATTGCGCAGTATATGGGCTTCGGAGAGGGTCGAAGCTCCTCTCTTTTTGTAAAAGAATACTATTTTTTAAATGATGAATGGTTTTTTAACCATATTAGCTTGTATTAGGGGAGTACAGAAAATATGGACCATGGTATTGTGATGATATATCCCTCGATGTAATAGTATATATAGGGATAAATAATAAATAAGGATATAGTCTTGAAGAATCACATCACGTATTGAATGGTTGTATCTTTGTAAATTATGGTTTTGGGGAAGGAGGTGAGGCTCTGCAGTTATGTGTGTAGAGGCCTAAGTCCATGACTGAGTGCATGAACTGCCTGCAACTAAGTGCATAGGTCAAGAATTGTTTGTTGTAAAAGTTCTCTATTATAAGCAACAATTCTTGTGGACACAGTGCCACATTTGGATGAACCACGACACAATTTTTTTCTTCATGTGTTTATTTGCTTATTATCTATTGTAAGGTAGCAGTTTCACTTTATTGCAATACAATGAAGTTTTATGGATGTATATGATATGTTTTAAGTGATGAATGTAATGTGGCAAAGTAATGTATGAATGTGAAGTAACTTATGAATGTTAAAGATAAAATAAAAAAATACCACTTCGCAACATCCCTCAAGCTTGTAGAAACTTGGTTCTACATCCTCCCATAGTCACTTTGTGTGATACCGTGATCTTCTTGCAGGTCATTGCCGAAATATTACGGGTTTTTTTGGTGCACAATAAAGAATCGAACCTGGGTCAACCAAACCTAATCCAATACAGGGTACATCATACTTATTGTATTTCCTTAGGGAGAGGCTATGGTGTTTGTAAAGAAGAAAGATGACACCTTGAGACTATGTACTAATTACATATAATTAAATAAATCCAAAATAAAAAACAAGTACCCTTTGCCAAGAATTGAATACCTATTTTATTAGTTGAGAGGGGCAGTTGTATTTTCAAAAAATGAAAAGAGGTTGGGGTACACTAAAGTATGAACAAAACATGAGGATATTCCTAATTCAACATTTAGAACCAAGTATGGGAACTATGTTTGTAGTTGTGTCATTTGGACTCACAAATGCCCCAACAACATTTATGTGTTTAGTGAATAATGTTCTCAATCCATATTTGGATAATTTTGTATTGTTTTTTGTCAATGACATCTTGGTTTTTTCAAATATCAAGGAGGATCATGAAAAACATTTAGTATAAGTGTTTCAATTGCTAAGAGAGCACAATTTCTATGCCAAAATTAGCAAGTGTGAATTCTTTCAGTCACATTTCGTATTTGGGACACATTTTCTCCAAATAACGAGTAGTAGTGGACACAAAGAATATTAAAGCCATCATGGAGTGACCTACTCCTTATACCATGACACAATTCAAATCCTTCATTAGATTGGTCTGCTATCATGAAGGTTCATTAATAATTTCTCAAATATTGGGTATCCAAGCACATTGATGCAAAGAAAAGGAATTAAATTCCAATTGACATTGGAATGTGAGGCCAAATTTAAGAAATCAAAACATATTCTCACACAGGCACCAATATTGAGAATAACATATCCAAAAATTAAGTTTTGTTGTGTGAACAAATGCCTACAAGGAGGGGCTCGGTGGAGTCATAATGAAAGAAGGACAAGTGACCTATTATGAATTGAGAAAAATGAATGAGCATGAAATTATGTCACTTGTGACATGAAGTTTCGAGTGATAATGCTTGCATTAAAAACATGGAGGAATTCCCTCCTTCGAAGGACATTTGTTTTTGTGTCAAAATATGGGGGGATGAGGTATTCATTTGATTACCCCAACTAAATGGCAAACAAGCAAGGTGGATAGCCTTGATTAGTGAATTTGGTTATGAAATAGAGTACATCAAAGGAAAGGAAAATAAAGTAGTTGATGCACTTAGCAAAAGGATACAAGAGGTTCATGTAATGGGAATTAGTACTTTCGAAATTGATATCCAAGAAAATATTAAAGAGGCAATGTAATCGGATGAGCATTACCAGCAAGCAAGGTAACACTTGTAACAAGGGGTAAAAGGAACATTGAGTAAGAATTACTCCCTAATAGAGGATGTCATGTTGAACTTTAAAGGGAGGTGCTATATACCTTGCATGGGTGACTTGAAGAAGCTAATATTGGATTAATTTCATAAAACACCATATTCATGTCATCTTAGTTATCATAACATGATAACAACCATGTATTGTCTAGGCATGAAAAAGGATGTGGAAAAATATATTGCTATATGTTTGGAGTGCTAGCAAGTGAAAGTGAAATATAGGCACCCTATAGGATTACTATATCCAATCCCTATTCCTGAATAGATTTGGGAAGCCATTTTAAAGGACTTCATAAATGGGTTGCTAAGGTTACCTAGACAACATGATGCCATAATGGTGATGGTGGATAATTTGAGCAAGGTAGCTAATTTTGTAGTTATTAAATATACTTAAAAGGAAATTAATATTACGCGGATCTTGATGAAGGAGATATTTAGATTGCATGGTATACCCAAGAATAACATCCCAGTTCGAGATGCCAAATTTACTTCAAAATTTTAGAAAGCAATGTTTTTTGGTTTTGGGACAGAGTTAGCTTTAAGAACAATGTACCATCCTCAAACTAATGGATAGACTAAAAGAGTTAACATAGTTTTAGAGAACATGCTTAGAATGTTTGCCACGCATCATCTGAAAAGGTGGGAAGATTTTTCTCTAGTGGAGTTTCCCTACAACAATGGCTACCAAGAATCATTAAAAATGGGCCCTTATGAGGATCTATGTGGCAATGAATATAACACACCCATCAGCTAGAGTGGTCCAATGAATATGTTACTCCATAGGCCCAACGCATTGAAGGAATGGAAAAAGAAATATTTGTTATTAGGAAAAATTTGAAAATAGTTGTAGATAGGAAAAAGAGTTATGCAGATCAATAGTAAATGCAAAGGAGTTCCAAGTGGGCAAACATGTTTATCTTTATATTATGCGAATGAAAATTTCACTGGAAAATAGGTCATGTATGAAGCTAGCACCTACATATTTTGGACCATTTTAGATTATACAAAGAGTGGGGCCAATGGCCTATAGATTGGCCTTGCCACCCAAAGTAAAGGAACATGATATTTCCATATTTATTTTCTTAAAAGCTATGTGTATGGTTCTAATAATGTTTTTGATTAGTTTGTGATACATGCGGAATCTGGGGGAGAATTGCTAGCAAAATCATATTTCATTCTGGATCAAAGGCATATCACACACTGGAATTGAACAATCAAGTAAGTCAAAGTCTAGTGGAGTCACTTTGGACTAGAAGAAGCTGCTTGGTAAATGGATAATCGAGTGAGGGTCTCATGGTGATTTTTGCTTGTTGGGTAGGCAGGTCTATATATAAATGTGAATGTAAAGAGAATTGTGTATAGAAAGATCACATTAAAATTTGTGTTTGATTATAAAACACTAAGGACATTGTTCCTCTAATGGAGTGGTCTTTATAACAACTATTTTGTCACCCCTCATGTAAATTTTATTATGTGAACTATTTATGTAAAATTAATGTAAAATTTAAATGATCATTGGAATGAGAAGAGGACATAGATTTAAAGGTAGGAGGAGAAGTTGTTTGGGAAATTTCTTGGGGAACTTGACAAACACAGGTTTTGCATCTAATTTCCACATATCTCCTTGATGGAAGTATGGAAAAGTTGTGTAGGAATAAGTGTTAGCATATGGGTTCCTAAGAATAAGACAACCCAACATTTTTCTCTTGAAACATATTATAGTGGTCAAAATGCAAGGAAGGTGGACATGAAGAAAATTCAAAGGGAGAGATGAGGGTGACAAGGAAATACATGTGTACAATGTGTGATATTGGAAAAAGGAGATAGGGTATGCAAGTGAATGTGTAGAAAAACTACGTAACAAGTAATTTAAGAGAACTCAGAGCATGGAACTAGTCGTGCACATGAATATACTGGGGAAAATAAACTTTCCAGCCAGCATTCTATTTTTTGGGTAATATTCCTTGTGTTTGTTAATTCTAGTATGCATTCCTGTAAATTGCTTAGCCATTGAGAGTTTAGTGGATTTGAATCACTCAAGTGCTAGTTGAAAGGAACCAATAAACCAGTAAGGGTTATCCTTTGGGATTATAAACTAAATATATGTTGGTTTACTAAGACAATAAACCACTTCAGAGGATGAGACACTCAAGTAATCACTGAAAGGGACCAATAACCACTAAGTGTAAGCCTTTCAACCAATAAACAACTTATGTGTCGGTTCAATAAGCCAATAAACCACCTATATAAGGGGTTGTTGACTCATACAGTGGTAGCTTATAGAAGCAACTGATAAACCACCCATGTAGTGTGTTCATCCTCTTGGAATTGAACTGCATCTCATTGAGCTTTGGGTGAATCCTTGTATTGATTTTTTTTGGAGTAGAGGTCATTGTGGTTCTTGTTGCTAGAGGCAGTTGACAAACCAATAAGGAAGTAGACCCCTTTTCTTGATTAGTTTGGTTGATTGGTATTAGTGTGAATACCATTCATTACATCACTCAATAAAGATCTAAATCTATTTAGGGGTGGTTAGCTATAAGAAGGAACAACAGTGCAATTGGCCTATGATTGGGAGGAGAGTTGAAGTCCCTCTCTCAGTTATTAGTCATTCAACTATTAAGATATGTTTCTCACTTGTAATTTCCATATACACCTGTTGCACTTGAATTATAAATTTCCTTTTTACATAACAATTTGTATTAGCAATGTTAATGAATGAATATGTATTCCGATGAGTTTACAATGAGATGTTTATGTGATTATTCTCATGGTGTAAAGGACTTCTAGATCGTTATAGATGTTGACATGTTTCTTGAAATTGTAGATATATTTACATGTTTATATATGGTGATATAATGAGACCAGGTAAGTTGTTATGGTATGTGAAATTTTGTGGCTTGGGTGTTATAACTCGTAAGGAGTATATGTTGTCTAAAAAATGATGAAACTTTCTATTATAGTGTTGAATGTAACAAGCTAATATTTGGCATGGATTTTCTATTGTATATGAGTGTTTGCATTTTTTGAGTTATGTACCAATACTGGAATAATTCCTAATGCATCAATGAATCTGATGGAAATGTTTAGGTCCACTACTTGGATGGATCTTTTGTTGTTACAAGTGAAATTATGGATCATTCTTAGCCATGGATCAACTCATTTCAATATTTGATTGGTAGGAATATTTATACTTATGTGATTTTTCTTTTATCCGCGTTTAGCTCTTGAAATGAGTTGTGTTTAAATTTATGTGTTGTAGCTATATTTTATCCTTGACTACATTTTTCAAATATTTAGGGATTTTTCCTACATCTCTTTCCTATCGGTAAGATTCAAC
>APFE030030889.1:46969-83015 GCA_000404065.3 Pinus taeda | reverse complement strand
GCCTATTAGTTTTAACTATTGTGATGCTTGGCTGCGCTGGGGGATATAGTACTAAATTCTTGATATCCGCCCCCTTGGCTATGATCATGTTCCCTTGCCGACAGTCGATATAGGCATCAGCGGTGGCAAGCCAAAGTCTTCCTAAGATCAATGGATGTCCATCAAGTCGGGTTTTAGGGTTTATTATCAGAAAATCAGTTGGGTATTCCCAGGAGTCAACCGAGACCATGACATCATGCAATATGCCTTCCGGCCTAACCACAGATCGATCAGCCAATTCTAGCAGAGTTGAAGTGGGTTCTGTAGATGTAATACCTAGCTTTTGGCAAGTAGCAGTTGTCAATATATTGATTGCAGCTCCAAGATAAACTAAGGCATTGGTTAGGGTTTGACCATAAATTTGAATAGTTACTATTTGGTTTCCTGGGTCTTCATACTTAATAGGTGTTTCCTTTCCTGATAATAATTCAGATAAAGTACCGACTACTTGAACTCTTGGATTATCTGTTATATTCCTTATCGGTATTTTTATGCACAATTCTTTAATAATTTTTGTGTATATCGGGATGTCTTGAATGGCCTGAAGGAATGGAATTTTTATGTACAAATTTTGTAATGCTCCCAGAATGTCAAAATTAGGTTGCTGTATAGGACGAGGTATGACTAAACGTTCTGGGAACGGGGGAGATGATTTGGTTTCTTGATTGTGAATTTTTTGTCTATTTACATCCTCTTCTTGTGACAGATGTTCTCTAGGTAACTGATCTTCAATCTGGACTGTTTTATTTCCCTATGTTTGGATAATACACCCAGATCTTAGTTGAAGATCATTGCACTCCCTCAGATCGGGTCCTTCTTCTAGTGTTTCTAAAATTTGGAGTGTTTGGACCGGTCTGTTATTTGGATTGGGATTGCGCTGGGCTAGGAGTTGGGGTCTCAGATTAGATTGGGGATTTTGCTGTAAAGCTGGCAATGTAGGTTGAGGGAAAGGAATATTTCCTACTGGCTGTTGTGTTGGTCTCTGCCAGTTAGTCTGCCAGCCTGAACCTTGTGAAGTGGGGGGAGTCCATTGTGGTAAGTATGGGTTATTTTGCCAGTATGGTGGGGGATAAGGAGGATTCGACCAACCAGATTGGCTTGTCTGATTTAGCCACTGGTTTGCAGAAGGATACGACTATGATGACCAATTTGGAAATGGGGGCTGAAACTGACTTTGCCATGTATTATACTGTTGGGTATTGTACTGAGGATACTGAAAAGAAGAAGTTGGGCCTGAAAATATACCAATTTGTCACGGCTGCCACTGACGACGCTGGTTGAGTAGATATACTGCCTCTGGTTCTTCTTCTGCTTCCTTATCTACCGCTTTCAGTCCAAGTAATGAGGGACAACTTTATGTAGAGTGATCCTTTGTCCAGATAGCGCATGTCTGGACTGTATCTAGTGGACACTCCTTATGGCTATGCTTCTTCCTGCATCTAGGGCAGAAGATTGCCAAATTCTGTTCTGCCTCCATTTTATTTTGTTTGGCCTGCAAAACATCCAATTGTGTAGTCAGTGTTCCTAGTATATCAGTTTTAAAATTTTCAAATAAATTTCCAATTTCCACACGCGTTACTCCTTCTGATGAAATTTTGTTTTCTCTTGCAAACCGATCATGTTATGCTAGTTTGATTCGTGTACTGCCTCTCGAACTCCTGATACATAGATCAATTATGTCAGCAAAACTTTTCTGATAAATATCCCCTTTCCCCATAATGTTTAATGTTTCAATCCATTGTTCTTTCATGCCCCTTATTAATGTTTTTTTCAACACGTTATCAGGCAAGGGCAGCGATGCATAGGGAGATCTTTGTAGATTATACTAGAAACGTTCCACATATTCTTCTAATGTTTCGTTTGGTCTAGCTATCATCTGAAATATTTCATATTTTAGTTCTCTAGACCTGCAGTAGTCTTGATATTTTTTTAAAAAGGATTCTTTCATTTGTTCCCAGTTATTTATAACCCCACCACCTAATCCCATAAACCATCTTAGAGTAGCCCCTTTCAAAGTAGAGGGGAACAATTTTAGTTTCTGGGGGTCAGTGGTGTAATCATATCCCCTACATAGTACATCAAATTCAAATAAAAATGCATCCGGGTCCTCTGATGTAAGTCCGTGAAATGTAGGGATGTGTTGAAGGGGAATTGCTTTCATAGGGGCATTTGCTGCGGAATCCACTATGGGGTATTGTAATGTAGAGGTTTGGGTGTTTGGTGGATTTTGAGCCATTGGGTCAAATATATGCCAATAACCTTCTGGAATATCTAAGAGGGTATTCCTAGGTTGAGGAGGAATGTCTTTAACAGGAACAGTTTTAATGGCACTTCCTCTATCTGGGATTTCTATCTGAGGGGATTGGGTCTCTTCCATAATAATTTTTACCGCACTCCCTTTGTCTGGGCTATTCAATGGCTGAGTTATCCTAGGAGGAGATCTTGGCTTCCCAGTTTCCCCTATTTCCCCTTCTCCTTCACAAATATTACTGAATTTCCCTTCTTGCAGTCGTTCTGGAATAGAATTTTCAATTTCTTGAAAGTCCTGTTCGTCAGTTTGACTATGCACCTCATCAAAGGCTACAGATGGTGAACCTGTGGCCTGAAGGGAACTAGTAGGCTGTTTGGAAATAACTTTCCTGGGTCCTACTGAAGGCTGAGATTCGGCTTTCTTATAGATTTCGTCTATGAATGTTGATCGACCAAGGGTCACCGGCCCCTTAGCTTTTTCTGGCTTTGGTAAAGGTTTGGGATTTTTCTCCAGCTTTTTCTGCTTAGTCATGCACTCAATTTAACTACTAAATCCTTCTTAAGCAGATAGCAACAAATCTACAGGAAAATGGGCAAAGGAGTAGGGCTTTTACATGCTCCGCACGTAGGTTCTTACCTTCCATTTTCAAAACCCAATTCTTCCCTAGCAGGTTCGTACACTACCCTAAAAAATAAAATGGCTACACTCTTTCCCCGGCAACAGTGCCAAAATGTAGAGCTATAAAAAGGGTCTCTTTCACCTCTAGTTACCTCACATTAATATGTCAATCCGGGATCGTCTTGCTATTTCAAAGAGTGTCTCAGTCTGAGGCTTAGCACTTGTTAGAGTAATGCTTGTAATACACATGTTGAAAAGCTACAAATGTAAATCGATGCGTGTCTACAACTTAACTACTTCAAAAGGTTAAATCACACTAAGCATTGCATCATCCAAAGGTTCAGTAGCAATAACCCATCCTTTTCGTAGCCGATGAGAACAGATCTAAGGTCTGGGAGCCAGGTAGCAGATGCTGGGGCTCACTATAGCCTAAGATCATCCTTAATGAATATAAATGAAACGACAAGTAAAGGAAATAACAATGAAATAGAACAGCACATCAGCCAAGGGTTCAGTAGCAATAACCCATCCCTTTCATAGCTGATGGGAGCAGATCAGAGGTCTTGGAGCCAAATAGCAGATGTTGATGCTCACTATAGCCTGAGACTGTCCTTAAGAAATGGCAAGTAAAGAAAGCAACAAATTAGCAATATGGAAATGGAACAACAATTGAAATGGAACAGCAACTAAAATGGAATAGCAAATAAATGGAACAACAACTAAATGGAACAACAATTCATAAATGGAACAACAGTTGAAATAAGAAGTAACCAAGTTCATCACGTTGTAACTCTATTTAATCATTCCAATCAAAACATAAATCGTTCAGTCTTAAAAGATGTAGCCATACTATGGAACAACACTACCGATTACAACCTTAGAAACACAACGTGCTTAATCTGCTTCTGTTATTGATCTAAGTAAATGCATATGATTGCATCTCAAGATGAAAACAGTAACATTCAATAATCATATGAAATCATACTTTTCAAGATAACTGTTGTAGTGCTAAAGCACAATCACAATGAACTCTGTTATGGAGTGACAGTATCCTGTAGAGATTAATCAACACTTAAAGGATTAGTAACATGACATAGCGTCAATATAAAACTTTTGTTACAGGAACATGAAACGAGTTAAACATAACAGAGCATGTAATATAACATTCTTAAAACACAATAGATTACTAGACTACGCTTATGAACAAAAGAAACCACGCGTAATGGTACAAGAGCAAGTGTCCTCCAGGGCCGGGCCCTTAGCCTCCAGGGGTACACCGCTTAAGATTGATCTAGTCTCAAAGATAAAAGAGTAACCAAGTTTTTATTAATGCATGAAATGAAATTACAGGAACTCAAGTCTCTAATAGAACATAAAGATCATAGTCCTGATCTTCCTTAAAAGAAATTACATAAAAATTCATTTTTTCTAGCCAACAGCGCTATCCCTTATATAAGGAAGATGGCAAAGATATATAGATAAAGAAAATAGATAAAATAGAGATCCCTCAGAATCGTTAATCCTGCGTCACTTCTTTCCTTTTCTGGTCCGTGCTGGTATCTCCACTTCCTTTCCTGGGTTGATCCGTTTTGATCTAGTTTGCTTGTGGTCTCCCGTGAAAGGGACAGTAGTTAGCTCAGCCTTTTCTTTTCCTTTGGAATGGCCACCTTCCGTTTTTCCTCCCTCCTGCACATAGGAATGACAATTATCAGTGTTTCCTATTAATCCCTCATGTTTCGTTATAAAACCTCATCATTATCTAAGTTTCTAATGCAAAAGGCTTTTAAGTTCTAATGAAAAGATACTAAAATAACCATCGGAACATACCTTCCTTGATACTCCACATATATCACATAGAGTGGAAAATGTTTAATCAAAGTCACTGCCCTTTAATCTAAGTGATCACCACAAACACATATGAAGTCAGTCTAGACATTGGTTCTCATCCAAAAATCATGGAGATGTGGAGGGTTTTTGTCCAAAAATTAGAGAGATGTGGAGGGTGGTCCATATAGACATGAAAAACAAATGTTCATGTTTTACACCTAGCATCCCTCAACAAGAAAAGGGCTCTAGTGTTCATATTGGGATCCAATGCATCAGTTTCTCACGGGTTTACATTGCCTATTGTTGATCTCTTTCTTTTGAGTGTTAATGTCATCTTTTATGAACATCCATATAAGCTTCAAAAATATGCCATTATTTTAGCACTTATGTATATATTTTTGGAAGTTTCTGCTAAATATGAAACAAGGAAATGTCTCTAGAGTAGAGGTTGTTAAAATAGCAAGATAGCAAAGCCAACGTTGACCACATATATTCATTGTGAGACATTATTGTGTTGAAATGCTCAACACCCCTATATTATAAGGCTTTAAATAAATAATGCATCGAATATATCATGCTTTCCAGATCCTAGTGGGCATGCTCCTCCCTTGAGTGGGGTATCTTTGATGTGGCTATTTACTATATTGAATATTGTTGATTTAACCTTCAGTCAGATCGTTGAATGGCCCTGGCACATACTAGTAAAAGAAATTATTTTCTTAAGTGCGTGAAGGGGGATGGGGCTTATTTCTAGATTTACCATCCATAAAATTAAGTTCCTTCTTTTCTAAAAAAAGGCCCCAAAATCTTAGGTAATTTTTTTTTTGAGGAATAATAATGAATTAAAAAATGAAAAATAGATTATCGTACATATAATGCCTATCACAAAATCAAATAACTGCTACCATATGAACATAACTAAAAATACCAAAACAACTAAATTCAAAAGTTTATTTGACAAAAGAAACTAAGGCTACAAGAATGAATAAATTGGGATTGTGACTTTATATGGACCAATTATTCCATATCTGGACATTAGCTATTTCATTAACATCTTTCGTTATATCTAAAATAATTGTTTTTATAAAACTGATTTCACTTATCCAAATCCCCGGACAAAAAACTCAGTACATCAAAAATACAAGAGGAAATGGATATAGAAAGATAATTAGGATAACCCAAAACATTAATTTGTGATTAAATCAAATTTATTTTGTAACAAAAAATTGCTTCAACTGTTACAAAACATAATGTCTATTAAAGAAAACGGCCACCACACAAACATAAATGAAGAAAACAAAAATAAAAACAAAATTGTGGATGAGTTTGAAAGCTTAATAGATTAGGTATGGGATGTGTGGGGGATCTTCAAAATCCCAATGGAAATAATATAGCCTATTATGTAGTCATGGTCTATCCGTTAGAAATTTTGGATGTTTTTTCTAGCATATTTTCCGGTCTCATTTGCCCATAATCAGGCAGAGATTTGTTGGAATCACAACTTTGAGTTATGAAATTTCCATAATCCCAGTGCCGGAGGGGTTTTTCAGGGTGCTCAATCCATCTTTGTAGTATAAAACATAGTTTAAACAACTCAGATCAAGGTTTGGCCAACAATTGTTTCACCAGATTCCAGCCAAAAACTCCAAAGCGTCTAATAGAGAATAATTATTATGCATGCGGTCTTTTAAATTTGTTGAATAATCTGGTTAGGAAAGAAACAATTTACCAATCCAATCAAGAAAAGTATATATAGAAAGCTTTATTTTCCAAAATCAAACAACATTCTCTCTCTTTTTGAATGAATATGTATCTTTCAATTGAGAAATGAATGAGGAGGCAAATAATTGGCCTATGCTAGCTTGTGAACTTTAGCCCTGGAAAATTATTAAAAGTTAAGGTGATGGACTTTAGATTTATCCCAAAAATTCAAAATAAAGTGGATATGAATGTGCATGATAATCAGTATGAAGTACTCAATGCAAACAAGTTAGCCAAACACCTTGGGAATGGCAGTTCAAAGAGCTTTGTTCACTAGGCCATGGAACATTATTTGAAGTTAGTGTAATGAACTTTGGACTGATCCCCTAAATTCAAAATAAAGTGGATATCAATATTCACAACTATCAATATGAAGTATTCAGTGTAAATAAGCCAACCAAACACCTTGGGAATTACAGATCAAGGAGCTCCATTCAAGGGTTGTTTGCAATGGAAAAATTCAGCTTGGTTTATGGTTCTATGTTTGCTAGTTTTGGTCTATGTAGGTGTTTTAATGTTCATTGTGTTAGAAAATTATATATTACATAGTAAAAAAACACATAAATTATATTGCAGAAATATAAACACAGAAAACACATCAAATAAGAGAGACACAGATATACGTGGTTCACCCAATTTTGGCTACATCGACTGAGAAACAATTAGTCCTTCCTTTAATATTATCCACCAAAATGAAGAGATAAAACCTACAGCAGATCCGCTGTAATTCCCTCTTCTCTCTCACACAATCTCCTCTCTCTTTCTTGCTCGGAATACATATCTACATAGCCGCAATACAATTCCATCATATATAGCACGGGATTTCCTTCTAGGGAAAAAAACCCCAAATTAAACATAACTACTATTGTCATATTTCTACCTAATGAATGACCCAAATTGACTATAAAATTACAACATTTTACAAGGTCATCACCCCCCTAGACCCATCTGGTGGCACACATTTATGGGTGGCATTTCCGCCACATTACGAACTAGGGTCCAATGTGACGATACCTCTGAATAAAAAAGATAATTAGGCTCCATACCCAACACATTGGTTTGTATCAGTTACATCTTTCAGTTCCTTCTAGAGGTAGACTCCCTAGTCTCCTTATTCCTTCCCCTCAAGCTCCCATTGTACCCAAAACAAATGTGTTCAAAGATGGAAGGAGGAGGTTCAGATAGGCTTCAACACATCACAAATTGGAGGAATATCAGTGGGAAGTGTTTGTGGCTCAAGGAAACTTCCCCTCTCAGATGTTTGTAACTTCTTCCTTACATTCCAATTCCAAAAACATGGTAAGGCATATCCTCAAATTGCACCTTTTTTTCCTTCGAAGATTTTGTTAGTGGTTTGGTAGTTTACAATTTCTATGATTACTAGAAGGGCTCAAAGTTTGTTTCAATCATTCACCCTATGCTAAGCTATTAATTTTCCCTATAGCTAGATTCAATTTGAATGATCTAGGGCTACAAGGCACATTTACTATTGTTCATAACAGGTCCCCAGACACTCTTTTGCATGCAGGCTTATAAGAATCATGCAATATTGCTATGGACAACACTAATGTTAAAGAAATTTGGAGAGTATTACATTGTCACAAAGAGATCAATCAAGCCAATTATAGTACTTTGATGTCAGATTCCTAAAATTTATGATTAAGAACAAGCATCAACTACACACAATGTCAATGTAATGAGCATAAAATTACCCCATAAACATAGATTGCATACAACATAAACTAAATGCAATAGCCTGTGAAGATTAATTTTCACTTAGAAAATGGAATCTCTCCATGGATTCTAATAACCAAGGAACTGAGAACTCACTCCAAGCTATGCCAAAGAAATATAGAACAATTTAGCTTTGTGACTGAGGGGAAATTGAAGGCTTAAGATCCCCTCAATTTGATGAAGGGTGAGGAGAACAAAGTGTCCATTGATTTCATTAGTGATGTATTTTTGGGTGGTATGTATTTTGGGTAAATATATGACAAAAGAAAAAGAAAATCAAAACAAGCAATATATAAATAACTCAAAAACTAACCTCAAATCTCAAATTGTCACCTCTCTGGCTCCACACAAGCTCCAAAACATTGTGAATCTGCTGCAATGTGAAATGGATTAGTATCATTATAGGCTCAAGACCAGCATACCAACACATTCATATACATTCTTGTTTAACAATCATCTTCAAAGGATGTGAAAGGCTTAGATATCCCACCCTATGTTATAATTGTTATTAATTAAAAGTTACCACAATATTGATTTATAAATATATACATATATTCCATATATCAAAGCACAAAGATAAATAATAATAATAAAAAGGTAGCTCAGTACAAATTTCAAGCCTTTTTTCATGGAAAAAGAACAATCTACCCCTATTAGCATGGCATTGGCTTCCAGCTTGCACACAAGACAAAATTTTAGGCACCTCAAGGGATGGAAGGCAAGCTTTCATTATAGTTGTTTTCTACTACTATAGAAGGTGGGCGGGACCTACTGCACTCCATAAAACCCTATCATAGAACATAGTTATGATATGGATGTTACAATATTTTCCAGAACATAGTAGAGACCACTAGAGGAAGGGGTTCGATCAACATATAGCACTATCTAGACTCAAACAAAAATGAATCTTGATAGTCTGTACAAGCCACTTTTTCTGGGTACAATATTCCTATTTTCCATGAAAGGATTGTTTGGCATGGGCATGGTTTGTTAAGAGTTGATTCATGTTAGATAATGTTATTCGATACTGGGAAAGAATTAAATAGGGGAAAAACCAAACAAGAAGTGACTTTTCTAAGGATTATCTTCAACACGGATTGAATAAAATTTCATAATTGATATTTTTCTTGACAGTGATTTGGGAGCTTTATGTTGGCCTTGCTTCCCTATGTTGAGAGCAGTCCTATTCACCCTACAAATCCCACAACCCAGTTTTCTTTTACAAGCAAGGATCTCTATTAATAAAACATTTCATCAAGAGCCAAATATGAAATTATAGCCAACTCAAAGGTTGAATAACTACATAAAAAATGTCATTAATATACTAGTCATTGTCTCTAAAACTAAGCTTCATTAAAATCTCTTGGTAAGGTAAAAACCTCAGTCATTATACTATTGCATTAATCACCTTCAGTAGCAATGAACCAAATGGTACACCTACCAGCCCATTTCCCTAACATTCCATCGATACTACTGTTGATATGAGATATTGTGGGACTTGTAAACCAGTGATTGGTTGCACAAGAACATCTAATGATGAAGGGGAATGAATATTCCAAGAAGGATTAAGATGAATACCTTGTGAAGGCCTAAAAATAGATGATGATAAGCCCTATCATTGAGAATAACCACTATGTCCCCTAGGTTCTTATGTGAATGGAATATGATGGGATCCCCAAGGCATACTTGGTAGCAGATGTAGCATAAAAGAAGCAATATCTCCAAGTCCATTTAGATTTCGGTTCAATGGAACCCCATTTCCATATTCATGGTTAGTTTCTTTGTTCTTGAAACTTGCAAAACACCAGGTATTACTATCAATAAACATCATCATGTTTCTTGAACTGGCTTCTTCTCACTAAGAAGATGAATGTTCCCTTGTACCAACATTGGAGTTGGAAACATTGCCAATTCTAGGCATAGAAGAACTTTCATTCAATCTAACTGAATGCAAACACTTATGTTTACCAGACACATGAAACATATGGGTTGGTGTACTTGGGCAGTAGTGCTTACAACTGCTAGACTTCTGTTTGCAGATTGGTCACCTGAAAACACTCTCCTAGAATATGAAGGATTTGGCTGCAAGTCAGGTATATACATTCCAACATTTCTAGATGGTCGTATTTGAGGTACACTCTGTTCTTGTTGATGTGTAGGGTTTTTTCATGCTTGAACAACTCTTTGGGGAGCTTCTAATTACCTAGCCATAGATAAACCTCTAAAATCTTGACCCACATCACCTACACTTCCCATCAGTATGACTAGTTCTTCTACAGGCCTAACATCAGTAATTGTTATAGTGGTAGCAAGAATATTTAGGTTGATACAGATGGTGTGCCATCTAGGAGTTGTAAGATAGAGGTGGCCATCATCCCAGTGTGAATAACATGCAATAACATATAAATATGATGGACGTGAAATGCTTTCCATAGTCTTTCTTTTACAGGATCTTCGTCTTCCATCCATAGGATGATCAGCACGTCCATTGATATTCTTTAAAGTCTAGCATACATCCTGCCACATTGCTACAAGAAAATGTCAGTTTTTCATATTTTGATCCATCTAATTGAGTTCGGTGAGGTCAAGAACTTGAATCCATGAATGGTTTCCATTCATTTGCAACTGTTATCTAATTGGTGCTGAAGTTATAATTGTTACCATCAAATGTAGTTCCATAGTTACAACTTCAACGAAGATGTAGACAATCATCCATGACATGGTTGTTGAGGGCATCCATAGACACACTTTCAGAATGAAGGACATGTGAGTCCACCACTTTCCTTTCAAACCTTGAAGTTGAATGACCATTTAAAATTGGGTTCCAGCCAAAAACCATTTTATGTTCAGAAATGCATCCCTCATTAGCTGATATATCAGAATTTTTTACACTACTAGTGACCCGACCATTGGAAAAAGAACTACTACCACTAGATTGACTTCCTATGTTTCTAAAACTACAACTTGGGCTGCTCCATACAGCGTGATAATTAGGTAAACTTGGAGCATCCATGAGATTCAGTCACTTACCATGATAAATATGTGATTCAATATCCACATTATGCTAGTTAAACATATTTTCCAGATCAAAAATTTCTAATATAGGGTGCAAGGTGCTTTGTTGGGCTTGCATTATAACTTCAATCAATCTCCCAAACTTATAAGTTAAGCAACAAAAATGAGCTACTGCGAGTCACATATTTGATACAAATTACAGTTGAGAATGTATCAACCACACCAATTATCTGAAAAAGCATCACACTTTAGGTCAGGATTGATGGATCATAAAAATACATTAACTTTATTCCAATAGAACTTCCTAAATAGTGTTGAGGAGTCAATATTAGTTAATTCCATCTCTAAATGTTAAACTTTAAAACTATCATAATTATCTTTGAAATGAAAAACTATAAACTTCACATATGCACTACAAGATATGTTCAAAAGAACAACTCGAAAAAGAGAAGATAGGATTTTCTAATATATTTATAATATCAAAACGCATTGCATGATATAATATGGGATTGCTAGTGTTGTGCATATTTAGTAGTAAAACTAGTAATCCTTGGATCCTAAATACTAAACCAAGTATTCAGTTTATGATTATCACTTCCCACTACTTTTGGATATATTTACAACTATATCAATGCCACTGAGTTTTTTCTATCTTCATACACAAATATGAGCTTGAAATCTACCATAGGATAGGATAATATTGTTTCCAAGAGTAGGACCTATGAGAAAGGTTCATTTACATGTCTGCTACACTGGTCAATCTATTCAAAGGACATGTATTGACATATCAAGTGCCAATAAAAATTGTATAAACAAGAACAGTATAAATAATGGACATTATTATAGATCATCTACACAAATGACATGAGAAATGCACAACATTGAAGAAATTAACATATCAAACGTGCATATGTAGAAAAATGCTAATACAAGTTTTAACTTTTATTGAGGTCACATGATTGCAAGAGACGAGGATTAACATCACAACTATATTGATTGCTATAATGATTAGAGATGCCAATCAAAATAGTTCAGAGACTTCAATCCACATCAAGATTTAAAGATAAAAATCCCATGTCTTCTTGAACATAAACTAGTAACAAGATTCCATGAATTGAAAATGTGCATTTTGAAACTTGAAAAATGTTGTTGAACTAGAATTCTCCATGCTGACATTTAAGAAATGAAAAAGGGATCATACGCTTTGAAAAATACTACATATAAGAAGGTGTCAAGGTATTTGGAAGTCCTCTTCTTTGGAGTCAGTACTTAGGTGGTTGGTCATTCATAATAGCCAAACAGTAAAGGGTCAACTTCATCCTACTACACTAATAGATCAATGTTGCATGCCTTGTCAACAGAAAAATTTTAAGCATCTAACATGAGATTTCAAACTCGGCCTTACATTTTCGGCTAATGTTCTTTTGTTTCTCCCCTTCACTGAGAAAAAGTTATTTTGAGGATCATATGGATGATCCAAAAAGAGGTTGTTTTATGTGTGATGTGATCAAATTAACAGGCATCTCTTTCTTGTGGAGATAAAATTGTCAGGCAAATTTTCGTGAGAGAAATATTCAGATCAACTTAAGAGAAGTTTTATCATTTCCATCATATCTGATAATCTAGATTTCAGTTAGGATTTCCATATTTAGATATGATATAGATTCTCTTTAAGTTGGAACCAAAGCAAACATGCTATCCTAGTTTATGGTGAAAGGGGGATCTTGTGTGACTACTCTCTGGCTCCTAAATGTGAAAATATTCGTTTATATGAAACATGAGGAATCTTATGCATTTTTCCAAAAACATGCCACAAATTCCAAGCACTTAGCACATCTTTAAAAGCATGGGATTATTCCTCGGGTAAAACCATGTGATACAAATAGCACATGCATAAATATATTCCAAAGCATTTGAAGCAAAACTGTTGACTACACCTAGATGGCCATCCAAATACTTACTCATAAAATTGGTAACCATCATTTAGGACAAATCCTTTTTTTGTTTCTTTCATCCTATTACATCCAAAATAAATTCACCTTAAGAAAAGAATGATGAATGTCCCTGACAAAGTGTATAAATCTATAACTAAACACTTAAAAGTATCAGATATGTATCCAACATAACCTTTTAAAACCAGGTTTTTACAATAGAAGAAGTGCAAGAGAAATATAAGTCCAATCCATCCTTATATAAAACCTGACAATAAGAAAAGCCCATAAAATCATAGAAAATATGAAGCAATGCTAGATAGAAAATAGACAAAAAGTCATATTAGAGGATTTATGCAGCAGGTTTTAGAAACAGACACTCAATCATAGAGGTATCATTAGAGAAATGGTTGAAAAAGGTAGAAAAAAGGAAGGAGGGTACCTCATTTTCTTGTGAACATCAAGCCTTTGATAAACTCTTAAGGAATGAAAATATGACTTTGTGTGGATGTACATTTTAGGAACCTGACATGAGTATGAAGAAAAATTATATACCATAGTGTACTATAGAAAAATCCTCAAGCATCTAATTATCACACTTTCTATTTGCTCTCTGATTCATCCCTAAAAAGCCAAAATCAATGATTATTACATGTATGTTTGTTAATTTGCATGGTAATTTATACAAGTATTATTGATCTAAGATGAGGACATAAGGATTTGAGTAATATATAAAAAAGAAATTTTTTATTTTGGTGTGTTTTAAACAAATCTTCAAGTACAAAAATAATAAACCACAATACATCTCCTGCGCAAACACAATAGTGTTAAGCCTTCACGAAAAATGATAGAAGAAAAATGTAATGAATTCCATTAAATTCCAATACACTTTAATACTAGAATTTCTTCCTATTTTGGTTTGCTCTGAATATGTGTGTACATGTGCACTACCAGATACAAAAACTTAAAACAAAAAAAATAGTTCATTTCAAAATGACAATTTTTTCCTGCTACATTACCTCACAAAGGCTTGAGCAGAAAAAATATTTATGTAAATTTATATCCATGTTGTATTCAATGAACACATTCCTTGGTCTTTTATCTGCATGTAGTCATGTAGGTCTAGTTGATGAAGGCTATAAATTATAAATATTTTAACTGAATGAGAGAAATTTATCAGATCACACTTGCGATGGAGCACTATATATGTATGATTGAACTTCTTGGCCAAGATGGGTGCTTGTATGAAGCATAAGACTTTATCAATAAAATGTCAATAAAACATGATGCAATTGTATGGAGTTGTTTTCTTGGTGCATGTAAAATACATAATAATGTAAAGCTAGCACAATGTGTAGCAGAATGCATTTTTTAAGATGGACCTATTGCGCTATTCAACAACCCCTCCCATTTTTTAATATAATAGCTAATATTCTATTAATAAATAGGGACCCTTGATAAAACCCTTCAAAAACAAATTGATCATTTAGGCATTTTCTTTTAATTCTTTTTGGAATAAAGCAAGATATCACGTCAAAACCCTTTGAAACTAGCAATACTTGCCTTTTCACATATTGCTCAACCAAGTGTGTCAAAAGCCTTATTAACAAGAAAAACTTGTGAAAAGTGATCAAAAGGAATCATCTCACTCAACCTAGATGTTATTAGGATTTTTTCATTTAAAACTAGGTCCTAAGGCATTTCCTATTAAAATAAAGCCTGTATCACATATCGTCATTCACAAAGGGTGCACCCTCATGAAGTATGTTGAAAAATGTGAAATGTGATATTGCAATGTGTCAGTAAACCTTATAGCATCATTTCAGAAACACTTAAGAAATGTTTGCAACCTCACAAACTGCGCGCTATTGTGAAATACGATAAAAGCCCAAACCCGATTGAAAAATATGTTATAAAGTAACACTTAAGTCTACTGCGCAAATGAAAAAGCTTTATAAAGTAAAATCCCATCGAACAAGCTACGCTTTAAAATAATAAAGAACGTCCCGCACCTCGCATCTCGTAAAAACCAAAGGAACTTTAAGAAAGCACACAATCAAAATGCGATAATGCGATTTGCGATATTGCATTGCAATCACAAAATCAACATTCTCGCAAATAAAGTTTGCCACCTTAAAATTTTTCTTTCCTGACTTATGATACAAAACATTGATGAGAAATAAAGGAAATGATAAGGAACCATTAGTGGGTATTTAGTATGTGTTAATGCCATTTATGTTTGAAAAGTAGCTTGATGTGATACGACATCTTTTCATATGCGTTTAATTAAAACTCCTTTATTGTCACATTTTCAAGGTTATCTGTATCGTTCATTCTTATTTTCACTCTTGCTTGTGTCTATCTAATAGCTTCCTCTTTGCTCTATTTCAAGAAAAATATGTAGCAAGAGTCGTTAGGAGCAATGGCAAAAAGGGGAAAGGCAATCGCGTCTGAAAAGTCAGAAGTGGTCCTTCTATTATATGATACTACATGAAATAGAGACAGAGGAACTTCAACATGGGAATCCATGTATGATTTGTTAGAGGAGGAAAAACCAAGGCTATTGGTAGCAAAGGCCACAGTTGATATCTCTGACGGCTCCTACTTCGAGACAACATGCTCATTTCTACACTGCATAGCTGCAAGGCCAAAGATAATCCCATATACAGATATGGTCAAGTGGATAATTGATGTGGTGGATGTCTCAAACAGAGAGTTCAAGAATAACAAGAAAGAAGTTATGGGATCTTTTTAAGTAGACAACCTATGACTTATGTACAATTTACTAGAGCCATAGAAGCTCTACAATGAATAGTTCCTTGAGAAATTTTCTAAGTAGAATGAAGACCCGATAGACATTACGCGGGCCTAGAAAGAAAACGAAGGAAAGATCAAACACGATAAGACGGGTATGTATTCTATGACATCTATCTCTCCCCTTTATAGTTTTGCAGTAGCCATGCTATGTAGATTGTTCGGTAAGCCCGATAGTACCAAATTTTCCCTGGAGTGGCTCCCATAAATAGATGCAGCTGTGAACACAACAATAATGAATTGGGCTCAAATTTTTTCTGATAATTTGGCGAAAGCCATTATGGAGAATAGGAGAAAAAGAAGTCCTTCTTTAAGGGTTTATCCCCCATTTTTCATCAATGTCTTTGTAATGGATGCCATTTGTTTTAGCTCTAAATTTCCTATTATGGGATGGAAGTGGATTATGCAAGACCCGCTTCCTATCCATCTGTACCATAAGATTTTGTGGGAGTCTCATTTTCACCCCCATTTTTACAATATTTGTCAAGGTGTTATGTCGCCCATCCATAAACAACTCTATAACACAACCACCCCTAGGCTTTCTAAAGAAGTTGAAGTGGATATCTTACTTGTAGCCAGATGTTTTGGGGAGGAGAAATTTACCTATATCAGAGTATTTGGGAGCATTTCTTAACCACATGTTCTCCCATACTATGTCCCCGACAAGTTAATGGCCATGGAGATATCCTACCAAATGGCAGGGGAAGGTGGGATGAGCAGAGGGTTGAAAGAACAGAAAAAGGGCATTTGGACTACATTTCCATTGCAATGTGGTGTTTTTTCACTACATAATTTTGGACATGCATGAAAAGAGGAAGAGATTATGAAATCTCTAAAATTAGATACATGCCCAGGAAGGAAGTATGACCCAAATGGCACTGCAAAGGACTTCACTACTATGTGGAAAGTGAGACCATTCACCCATAAGGAAGACGCCTTCTATGACCTCTTCTTACAAAAGGAAACATTTTCAAAAGTGACACATATGACATCACTACTTTTTACCCCAGAGGATGTCAAATATTTCCATGTATATAGAAGAGGAGATTATTGAAGGTCCCATTGGACCTACTATAGACTGAACCAATAAGGGAGCCAACTCCTAGTATAAGCTTGGAGGAAAACTCTAAAGAAAATTCAAAAGAAAATTCTGAAGTAGAGACCCAGGAGAGATCTACTCATGAGTCAGAGCACTCAGAGTAGAATTCCCAAAATGAGGGAGGCAATAAAAATAAAGAGTTCGAAAGGGACACGGCTGGAACTACAAAGGAAATAGCTAAACAAAACTCGGCAAAGTAACATGTAGAAATTCACTCTACTTCCACTCAGTCCGCAAAAAACCTAGTTATGATTTGGAAAAGGAATGGGAACATTTCAACAAGAAGCTTCACATAGAGGAACAAACATCTGAGGTACAGACTCCACAACACAAGTCAACTCAAAAAATAACAGGGAAGAAAACTATAGGCACTCAGGATGTGGAGCTCATTCCTGCCACCCCCACTTCAGAAATTATTTTTAGAATTGAGGAAATTCCTCCATTCGATGTGTTTTATAGTCCTACTGACAAAGTTTTCATTAAGAGATAGAGGAAGAAAAGAAATCTAGATGCTGTAGCTTTTACGACTCTGGACAATGAACCAATGGACATTGTATGGAAAGACTCACCCATGGACCCATTGAAAACCTCACAAAACTATCACAATTCATAGTAGCCTATTCTATGGAAACTATTGATAAAGTGATAGAGCTCCAAATGTTGCCTAAATAAAAGGAATAAAATATTCTGTTGTTGGAACAACAATTAGCTAAGGAGAAATCCAATCAACAAGCAGAGTTACAAGTAGCCCATCTCTAGTAGGAATTTGAACATATGAAAATACAACATCAAGCCAACCCAATAGAAAGAGATGCACGAAGACAAGATATGGTAGATAAGTATAAAGACAATCCATAAATCAATGAGTTCATAAATGAAGCACTCAGTCTTAACTCCCAACTAATGTTGCAAAAGGAAGTTCTCTGCCAAAAAATCTCGCAAATAAATCTTTATTGCAAGATCAGTGATAAGCTAACAAGACAAGTTATCAGCATGAGGCTTAAGTATGATGAAATCCATAAAAATAAAAAATAAAAAAAAATAAAAAAAAAAATAAATAAATAAATAAAAATTTACTTTATCACCTGGCAAGAATCAGAGGATGGGAGAAAGGTTGATTTCCAAAACTGGAGGAATCACATAAAGACATCTTGTTCACAAACTAGGATTCTCGGCTGAAGAAAGAAGAAAGGGAAACAACGGTCGTAACAGTAACAACAAACAACATAGTAGAAGCCATCAACAAAAATCTGCATGGCGCCAACCTAGTTGCAAAGTTTATACTAGGATCTCTTCCAAATGACAAACAATTAGAGCAATAGTGGAAGCATGCGGAAAATGTAAAGGCAGAGGTGATCAGACAATTGAGCAAGCTAAATTGGGAAGCATACTGGCAATTCTTAGTAAAATCATACAACCAGTAGATGGCCTTGTGATGCTTAACTACCTCCACACAAAAAATGGTGTTAGCACTCACAGACGTTGTATTTGTTGGGTAGTCAAAATCTGTGATCAGCCAACCGATGCAACTCAAGCCAATGATAGATATTTGCGATCTCAAAGATTGAATGCAAAGTAGTTAGTCCCTTAGTTTTATTTTTATTTTAATTTTATTTTCACATGATCTGAGGAAGGTCGTTTAAACCTCCTCAGATATTTTTTTGTAATAATATATTTTAGGACCTATAGTTTAGTATTTAAACCGCTCTCATGCATTTAAAGAGGGGTCCAATTTTTTATCAGAAACATTCTTCAAAACATTCACTTCTATATCTTTGAGAAGGTTTTGATGGAATGAATGGAACAAGATCTATTTTCTATTAAATATCTAATGTGCTCTACTGAAATTCACTTTTGTACTCTTATAATATGTTGGATTAATTGGAATTAGGTCAATATTGTTGAAGTACATAAGCAGGACTTGTCATATATGGTACTTTTATCTTATTATCTTGTTTTATTTATGTATTAGGTAATACTTCTTATTTTAATTGTTTTATGTGTGAAAGTCTAAATTATAGTTAACATTATTGCACTTTTGTATGTTGTCATCTTTGACTTTATTCTGAATACATGAACGATTTTATATGTGATATATCTTTCACAATCATTTTGTCTAACTATTTATCCAAAATTGTTATTGTTAAATGATTTCACTTCTTATTGTAGTTGAATTATATTTATTACCAATTGTTATAGGATATTATTGTAGATCACATACTTGATTTAATTCCCATGTATATTTATAGTTAAATAGTGTTTAAAATAGGATATATGGATGCATTTAGTAGTTTAGATTGGATTACACTTAGGTCAATCATTCCTCCATTACATCATATATCACCCCATTAACACTACAAATTCTCTTTTGAGAAATTGGTCCTATCATCCCCAGTTAGAGCCACTACACCAAACGAAAAAGGAGCTGCTAACCAAGGTCTGGACCGGATGGTTTTCCCCCATGTTGTAGCAATGATTTTTTAGGCTTCAACATTTTGGTGATAGAAGGAGGACCTAACTATGAACGACAAGTAAGTTCAAATCAATAGGCCATTCTAAGAGTAAAACTCCCTCGCCATCCCCTCCAACTTCTCGATCGCACTCCAAATCTCCAAATCTGAAGCAAGAAGTTGCAAAGAAACCCTTAGAATCCACTACTGACATATCAAAGAAATAAAATCACTCTTCTTCTATAGAGACCCCTGAAGTCCAATCTTTGATCCATAAATTGCACTGGATTTCAATATCTCAAGAAGAATCTGAGTTATCCCAAGCTAGTGATACTTCTTAGTTCCCTTCCTGAACCTTACATCCATTTCCAACCCATCCAAAAAAATGGTTACCAAAGTTCAATCCTGATGATGGCCTACCAGCTAAGGAACACATAAACAATTTTATGTTGTCCATAAACCTAAACGAAGTAGTTGAAAATGATGAAGTTGTAAGATTATTCCCTTATACCTTACAAGGATCAGCAGGATCATGATAGTTTTTATTACCTTCATGTTCCATTAATAGTTGGGATGCCTTTCAAGAGTAGTCCCTGAACAAGTTTGGAGATGACAGATCAATGACTACTCTTATCAATGATCTCTCCAATTTGAAATACGAACCTAGAGAACCGATTAAAGACTTCAATTCTCATTTCAATAATTTATTGAATAAAATCCCAATAACATCCAAACCCAGCGATGAAGTCCAAAATGAATGGTACAATTTTTCCCTTCCCTCGAACACAACTATTTTTGTTGATAGAGCTTCCAAACCAACTTTGGCAGAAAACATGAAAGAAACCATAGCTGTACAAAAACGTATTCTAGCCTTAGATAAGAAAAATGCATTAGAAGAATGAAAATCTAAGAAAGTGACTTTTAGGGATGAATCCAAGAAAAAACCACCTAATCATCCTTTTGATCTTGAAGGTTTACAGAAAGTTATTAAAACCATGTGAAATGAAATGGATGATATCAAGAAACAGGTAGCTGAGACTTCCTTAAAGAAATATTTCAGACCATACAAAAGGAATCCCTCCTCTGATCTGAAGCCTCTAAGCACCATATCAAATGCTGAATCGGATATGGAGGAAGACGAAGTCTCAACAAATGAAGAGAAAATAGATTATGAGGATGTAGTCGAATTACAAGGAATGTGGGGTTTTGTTCTTCCCAATGAAGAAACACAAGAAGCACTACCTATTGCAACCAGGAGTAGAATCCCTATTGATTTGCCACAAACAAATCCAAAGAGAATGTATCGACTCCAGCTCCCAAAGACAAAACAATAGGTAATAAATCTTCATCTAAATCCACTCAAACTGATCCTCCTCAATCAAATCCTTCACCTCCAGCTAAAGCCCTGATAGTCTCCGATGAAATGGAATATAACATCATGGATGATATGAAAAAGACTTGAGCGAACATTACCTTTCATGAGCTTAGCAAGTTGAAACATTAGTAGAAGCTATTTCTCAAAGAACTAAAAGAAGTCCCTACTTTGCCTCTTCCCGGTGTTGTAATCTCCTAAGTTGCCCAAGAAATGGGAAGGCCTCCTAATACCTCATTAGACAGAATTGATCCTACTGATATTGCTCTACACAACTATTTAGTTGATTTTGGAGCTTCATCTAACATATTACCACAAATAGTTTGAGTGAAATCGAATGTTCATCCCCAAACATCTGTTGTGTGCATTGTGCAGTTAGACCAATCCCAAGTCGAAGTTATAGGAGAGATCAATCAAGTCACTATTAGACTCTCATCAAACCCTAAAGTGTGTCAAGTCATTGAAATTCTTGTGGCTAATATCCCTGAGTTCTACAGTTTAATCCTTAGCAGAGATTGGTTAGAAAATCTTAATGGCTATTTTGCAATTGATGAGTCCCACATGTGGTTTCCCTATAATGGCACCCAAATCAAATAAGGGTTGACCATGAAAAAATAAAAACTATATTGTTACAGAACTAGTAGAGAATGAGAAAGTCACCTATAGTAACAGTATCATAAAAAATTACTCAGTTGAATCATTTCTAAGAAATTTTGATGCAAATACTTCACCTTTCTTGGAAATTTTTTTCTATCGCAAGTCAAATTTTTTTCCCAAACAAACACTTCTAAGTGTATAAATTTTGTAGATAAACTTGTAGTTAGCTCTTTATTTTGGAAATTATTTTTTGATGGATCTAAATCTAATGATGGAGCAGGAGCAGGATGCATATTAGTTAGCCCAGAAGGGGAAAAAACTATGTTAACATGTAGGCTTGAATTCAAATGCATAAACAACACTGCCAAATATGAAGCATTGGTTCAAGGTTTGTATAAAGCGATCGGCCTTAATATAAAACATCTTCAAGTGTTTCGAGATTTGGAAATTGTGATAAAATAGGTAAGAAATACTATACATTATTTTTCTATACATTTGAAACATTATCAATCATTAGTCCGGGACCTTACTTCTCACTTTACATCATTTAATATTTCCCCTATCCCAAGACTCGAAAATGCAAGTGTCGATCTTTTGGCTAATGTGGCATCCAAGCTCATTCCACCAGGAGATTATCGCCCTGATTTCTTTTCTATTGAATTTATTTTTAGGCCTTCTATTCCCGACAATATCACCAATTGGCGAGAATTTAATAATGATCTAGATATCATAATATTTTTGACATCTAAAGTCTCTTATGATGACCATATAATTGATGAAGATCAGCATCACAACTAGCTTAAGCAAAATGCAACTATAAATGCCGTACCTAAGTCTGTGGTTAAGCTAGAAGACTTATATGATCTTAAGGACAGATTCAAGAATCCCACCAACTCAAAACTTCAAAGTTCAACTTTGAGGTTTGAATTAGTTAATCTTGGAACTAGCCTTAAACCTCAAAATATCAATATAGGTCTTGGTCTTACATGAGATGAAAAATAAACCTTCATTCATTTGTTGAAGAAATACAAGAATGTGTTTTCTTGGAACTATGAAGATCTTAAGCCATATGACATTTCTATAATTCAACATACCATCTCCATGATATCTGATGAAAATATCATGCAGAAGAAGCTGAGAAAGATCCATCCAAATTTAGAAAATCAAATCAAATCTGAATTGAATAAGATGATTAAAGCCAAGATTATTTCCCCTGTCAGACATTCAAGGTGGGTCTCCAACCTTGTCCCAGTTAGAGAAAAGAATGGTCATATTTGAATATGTATAGACTTTTGCAATCTCAACAATGCTTGTCAAAAGGACAACTTTCCATTGCCTCCTATCACTACAAGAAAAAAGGTCATTGGTGAGGGTCATGCCTGTGACAGACCTTTAAGGTCCATCACCATTGTGACATACGATGACAGTCTTTGAAAAAGCATTGATGTAAGTGTATATAGTGATGGTCCTTTAAGGTTTGTCACCAAAGCCATTTTCAATGAAACTTTTGGTGAGGGTCATTAAAGGCTCGTCACTAATTATCTCTTTGGTGACACGTTTGGTGAGGGCCTTAAATGCCCATCACTAATTCTCTCATTGGTGACACTTACAGTGACAATATTTTATTGACCGTCACCAATGATCTTTTTGGCTACTTTTGGTGACGGTCAATAAATTTTCATCATCATTGATCATTCCAATAAGTTTTTTATGATGCTTCGTGCTTGTGACGGACCTTTAAGGTCTGTCACCATTGTTGCATATGGTGATGGTCTTTAAAAAATCATTGTTGTAAGTGTATATAGTGATGGTCATTTAAGGTTTGTCACCAAATCCATTTTCAATGGCACTTTTGGTGAGGGTTGTTAAACGCCCATCACTAATTCTCTTTTTGGTGACACTTCTAGTGACGATATTTTATTGACTCTCACCAATGTTCTTTTTGGTTACTTTTGGTGATGGTCAAAAAATGTTCATCATCATTGATCATTCCAATGATTTTTTGATGAATCTATGTATGTGTTACTATATTTTTTGTTAAAATATACGATTTAAGACCATTGTTGCGGAGTATTTTTTATTATGTGTCCAAGGTCATAGTGGTTAGTCAATTTGTTAAGAATTAATTAGTGTGTATCATTTCCCTCAAGTCATAAGAATATAGTTTTCCTATGAGTCAACACATGATTCATCCCTATTAGGTTTATTATCTAGCAAATTTCCTTTAAATAAAGTTCCACTAGTGTGTGTAGGGACTATATTATTTAATACATAATCCAGCTCTATCAATTCTATTAATGAGAGAGACCTAGTACTCTTCAACGCTCATTTCACAACTTAACATGCTTTGGAATAGTACACTAACATTCCTTGGCACCTCGCATGTCTTGGAACATCTTTGTACCTAGAACATCTTGCCATGAGTAGGATTCCCAAGCACATGTTGCATGCCCTAGCATAGCATATCACTCCCCTATCATGTGTTGGCATGCCCTGGAACACCTTGGCAAAATATTGCATTGAGAAACATTAGAACTTGGCACACATTGGCACTTGGCATGTATTGGAACATATTATAAGTGCACCTAGCATGCTGCTTCTGGAAAATATAAAGTATCGACTTATTAACCCTCTTATTTGTTTATTTATTTTCTTTCTTTGAAACTCCTTGATGCATATTGGCATACTATGGAACCATGCACATCCTAGCATATCTTAGCACCTGGAATGCCTTGGCACTATTTGGCACATGCAAGCATACCCCAAAAATACCTAGCACACTCTAGTACTTCTTGAGATTCCCTGATATTACCTGGTGTGCTATACCTGTGCTTAGCATACCTTGTCACTCCCTCCTTGGCATGACAACTATCACTCATTAATAATCCCTGACACACCCTTATATTCATTCACTTCCATGCATTTTGACCTAGTTCTCCCTTGTGTTGTCCTAGTACTCCCTAACACTCCTCAGCATGCATTGGCACTCTCTAGCACACCTTAGCACTCTTCAGTATGCTCTTCCACGTCATAGCATGCATCACACTCCCTGATGTAGATTGGCACTTGGCACTTGGCAAGTATTAGCATGTTTGGCATGCATTGAGATGACTTGGTATGATTTGGCATGGTTTAATATTAAAGTTATTTGAGATCAATTATTGGAAACTAGATGAGAAGAAATGGAGGAATATTTGGCACTTAGAATGCATTGACACTTGGTGCTTGGCACCTATTGGCACCTAGTGTTAGTTTTCCTAGCATGACCCTCATGGAAAAGGTAAATTGATGACTTATTAACCCTATTATGTGATCATTTACTTGTAGTTTAACTTGTTCCTCTATTTTGTTCCCTTGATAGTCCCTGGCATGTATTGTCATAGCCTTATACATCTTGGCATGCCTTCACATGTTAGCATTCCCTAGCATTCCCTAACACACCTTGGCAGCCATGACCTTACAACTAGCATTACATTTTCCCATGACTTGGGAACATTAAATTCACTAGAACACCTTGGCACTCCCTAGCTTTCATGCCCTCTGTTATCTTCCACAAAGTCCCAGGCTGATGAGGAGATCAACGGAGGTAATCACAGACGAAGCTTTTATTTTGGTAGCTAGCCCTACCAAACCAGAGAGGGCTCTCTCTATGAAATCACAACAAAAAGATGACTGCAATGTAAAGGATTTTAGGTTAGATAGTTAGGTTCAAGTGGGTTTTGGAAAATTTAGGGTTTTGTTGCTGGATAAGGGAGAAAAACCAGGTAGCTAGGTTAGAGGATCAAAGGGTTGCAACAAAAAATACAAAAATGAGAAAGGTAGCATTACTTTTGTGATGGATCTTAGGGTTTTTCGATGTAGTGTAGTGTTTAGAAGAGGCAAAAGGTATTAATGAGCATGAAACATGAATTCATTAAGAAATAAATAAAGTAACACATAATGATTTTCCCATCAAAATAGAGATTTATGTAAGGAATTTTGTTTATAAAATGTAAGTAAAACCATTGAATAATTGATGAATGGAAAAAGAAGATTAATATCTTTCATATAAAGCTACAAAAGAGAAAAAATAACATCACAAACTTACTGTACAAGAATTCCAAGATAATAGTTGCAAATTGTGTCCTTTGATTTCTAGAAAATGTCCAAATACAAGCTACAATAGTCCTCTCCTCTGAAATCCAACCTATTCTATCACTGAGAAACTGTTACATAACGAAAAAAACAACATCTCCCCACTCTTAGGGATTGAATCAATGACTCTAAGAACTGTTCCATGAGGTGTTCTAACCAAACCCTAATGTCTAGGGAAGTTAAAAACGACTTCTACAATTAAATTTGACTTCAACCTCTCTCATAAATGAGGTCAAATTTACATCAAAACAACTTATAAATACTAACCAACCATTATTTACATTTACTTTTACCCCTCACATTCATCTACTTCACCCTTTTGACTTTTACGAGAGTCAAATTAGGAATTACAAAAAATTACACAGTGAAAATTTTACAAAAATCTCAGAAATTTCCAGGTGTACAGTGAGTTGTTGGAGGCCATTTTTGAGTAAAGTTTTGAAGTCCAAATCCATATCATAAGCCTTTTCTGGAAATATTGGAGAGTGTAGATGTCTTTAGAGTATTTTTTCACTCAAAATGACCAATTTTTGGTTGAGATATGGCCATTCTCCCAAGGTGTCTCCAGGTGTGCAATGAAATGGAAATAGAGGGGTAGAAAGGTGATTTTTAGCCTCTCTTTTGAAAATTTCTCAAAACCTGAGCCCTAGACTAGGAAAGTGGGAAAATAGGGTTTACGATGGTGTCATAAGCTTTCCAAAAATGTTGATTTTACATCGTTTGGAGCCCTGAGGAAGAAGCAAAGTGTGAGCTCGCTATGCTGCTAGACAAAAAATTACCAAAAAATTGCAAGTCTATACCAAAACACAAAATTTTCTCTAAACCCTCCCAAAATTTGTCCAGCGATGCCTCCTTAGCACACCCAGAACTTGCTAACACTCCCTATTATACAATATTATTCACTCATTTCCATGAAATTGAAAGTAGTCCTTCCTTGTGTTTCCCTGACACTATCTAACATACCTTGTCAATTCCTCCTTAGCACGCCTAGAACTTGCTAACAGTCCCTATCACACACTCTTCTCCATTCATTTACATGAAATTGAAACTAGTCCTCCCTTGTGTTTCCCTAGCACTCCCTAACATGCGTTGGTGCCACACCCTAACACTTGACACCTCTTGGCATGCCTTAGAACTTGATATGTCTTGGAATGACTAACATGCCTTGGAACTTTCTAGCATGTGTTATCACTTCCTGGCATTCCTTGTACACCTTGGCACTCCCTAGTTGTCATGCCCTCATAGATAACCTTACTTTTTTGTGACTTTGGAACCCAACCAAGTCATTGAAAAATAGTGTTGTCCCTCAACAAAAGCCTCCCTTTGTCTAAAATTGCTTTTTCCATCCCCTTATCGTAATCATAGGCTTACTTATTGCAATTCCTATTATGAAATTATCCTAATACACTTCATCCTTGGGACACCTAGAAGACACTCTTATTCATTTGTTTCAGTGCACTTTGACCTAGTTCTCCCTTGTGATGCCCTCACACTCCCCAACACTCCTCGATATACATTGACATTGTCTAGCATGTGTTATCATGCCTTTTCATTCCTTGGCATACCCTACCACTCCTTAGCTATCATGCCCTCATAACTACCCTTATTGGTTTTAAGACTTGGGAACCAACCAAGTCTTACCTGGAATACAACATATTGACTAAGTTATAGTTACTACAACTATATTATCCCTTGTTCACCTAAGAATGGCCTATAACTCATCTTAGGCTACTTATGCCTAATCTTAGCTCATCTCACTTAACAAGTTACCAAGTCAAGGTTCCCATCTAACCATGACCATAAAACAACTAAGCAACATAGTTTACATCTTGACATGGCATAGCACCTGGCATGTCTAATAATCCCTTAGCACTATGTGGCACATGTTAGCATTCCCTACATGCCATGGCATGCTTTAGCACTCCCTATCATACCGTACCACTCCTTGACATGTTATGTCACTCTTGCATGCCTTGGAACTACCTAGCATATAACTTTGTCACTCTCTCTTGAGCACACTTGGAATTCACTGACACTCTATATCATACACTCTTATTTTTTCATTTCCATGCATTTTTAACTAGTTTTTGTTTATTTTTATGTCGCACTCCCTAACACTCCCTAACATGCATCGGCACACCTTGACACACATTGGAATACCTTAGCATGTCACCCTAACACTCTAGCATTTAAGGAATTTAGAGTTTTGTGATCCATAACATTGTTTAGAGAATTTTCGGTGAAATCACATAAATAATAATTTGTCCTGACGATGAACCACACTGGTTGGTTAAAAACGCATCGACAAATTATTATTTATGTGATTTCGCCGAAAATTCTCTAAACAAACTCTAGCATTTATTGGCACCACCTAACATACCTTTCCATCCCCTCCTTAGCACACCTAGAACTTGCTGACACTCCTTGTCACACACTCTTAATCATTCATTTCCATGCCTTTGAAACTAGTGCTCCCTTATGTTTCCTTAGCACTCCATAACACTCTGTGGAACGCATTGGCACACCCTAGCACCTGACACATCTTGGCATGTTTCCCTGGCTTCTAATATGCTTTAACACTACCTAGCATACCTTATCACTCCCTCCTTAGCACACCTAGAACTCTCTAACACTTCCTGTCACAAAACCTTAATCATTCGTTTGCATGCATTACTTTCACCTATTGCTCCCTTGTATTCCCCTATCACTCCTTAACACTTCCTAGCACATGTTTTCGATGGACAAAATACTATATATAGGGCAGCTCATCCTCCATTTGTGGACAAGAAAATTTGGTTATGTAAGTCTGTAATAAGAATTGCAAAGATAACCAACCAAGAGAAGGAAACAAAGAGAGAAGATTTTGGTGTTGTTTATGGGTATGTTTTAGGGCTAATAGATCCACAAGTGAAAAGGAAGGAAGAACTATCTACTACAAAAAAGGTCAAAGATCTTGTTGTTGTCCAAGAAGTCGAATCAAGGAAGAAGATAAGCAAGGTTACATGCCAAATTATAATAAGAGCTCATACCATCCAAGCGAAGAAGATCAAGGTTCAAAAGGTTGGTTAACCACATGTTCTAGGGTTTATGCAAGATGGCCAAGAATTATAGATTTTATCCGTGGAACTAGAATTTGAAGGATAGTTGAGTTATTGAAGGAAGATGATTGATCATCATTGACTCAAGGAAAAATAAGGAAGTTGAATCAAGGAGGCTTGTGACTTGGTCTTGGATAGATCATTGAGTCAAGGGTCTAGGCCATGGTCTTGGTATTCGTCAATTGAATTCTACATAAGAAGAAGATCTTGTTTGGTTTTTCCTCGCATGTTGGAGAGGTTTTGGCCCTAGTTGATCGCATATTCTATGTGTCTCTTGTCTCCTCATTGTTTATGCATTGGTAGATGTTTGATGAAGAATATTGTTTTGAGCATTGTTTGTTATTGTGGATTAGTCTTGAATGTGTTTGTGTATGAAAATTTGGTTGGGTTTGTAAACTATGAGTAGAGCAGTGTTTGATTGATGCATGCTTCCTACAATGAAATATGTCTCTTACTTAAACAATTAATTTAGTGGAAACATGGGTATTTGGACAATTATTTTGGAATTTATGCACCTTACAAGTACATCAACTCATATAATGCATAAATATTATGGAAAGTTGTAACGTGTTGCATCATAGAAATGATGTTGATAAAATATGATAGCTTAAATGTACATGATAATTTGGAAATGTGGGGAATAAATCTTATTTAGTCATAGGTAGCCTAATCAATTCCTTTTTTAATATTTAAATGTCCATGATGATTTTGAAAGTAGGTGGGTAAAAATTCTTACTCATGTCATAGATAGCCTAATGAGTACTTTTCGCTATCTAGAATGATACTAGATACAAAAAAAAATTGTATTGTGTGCTTCTTCAATTTTTTTTTTTTAATATATCATGTTACAAAAACTTTAAAATAAGCTTCTCACTTTGGTTCTTGCATTTGTGGTAAAATATGAACCCAGCTTCTGAAAGTAGTGTTATTATGAAGGATACCAACAATATTTTTCACTCCATAAAGATTTTAACCTATCTTTAGTCTTTGATGAGTTTTTTTGGATGATTGTACTCTAAAAATAAAGATGCATCCGCAGTTTTCTCACTTGCTAATTTAGAAACAATGAAAAAAATCAAAATAATTGCTTACATTTATTTGTAGAGTTTACTTGAAATTGATGGAACATGGTGATTATATCAAATGAGTGTGAAATTGAATTTTGAAATCTTATTAATGTCCTCAATGCTTGGAAAATGTAATGGGATCATATGATAAGTTAACATGTAAGGTATTTAGTGAGACATTGCTTCTCTTCTAAGAAAAGTATATCTAAACCAAGTGCAATACCAGGGAGAGAGAGGATTATGTAGTGTGCAAAGCTTAGTTGTGTGGGTTTGGGGCTAAGGCATAGTTGCTCCATTTAACTGAAGTAAAATGAGAGGAAATGAGGCAATGCATACTTTGTAAATCTTAGCTATGCGGATTTGGGGTTCAAGGCTTAGTCACTTCACAATTGAAAATGAGATCAAATGAGATACGAACTTGCAAATTATTAGCTATATGTAATGACATTAAAATGAGTAAACACAAAGTATCAAAATTCGAATTCGAATCAACCCTTGTGTATGAAAATTCAGTCAAGAATTTTTTATGGCAGAATTCCCCCTCAAATATACATTTGATTAGTGCAAAAGGTTAGAAAACCACATCTATGTAATCAAGGTATACCTCTTAGATGCAAAAACCTTTCCCCTTGGCTTCCCATTAACTTTAAGGTTGTGTTCCCCTACACTCCTATATGCTTACTATTGATGCTACACGTCAACATGATCGATTCTAAGATATATTGTGATAGGGGGGATGAGGGTTTCAAAAATTCTTGTTTCCACAGGAAAGTCTTGCCATGTTTAGTTCAACAATACGGAAGCAAAATGCTCAT
The DNA here is from genome assembly GCA_000404065.3 of Pinus taeda. Taxonomy (NCBI): domain Eukaryota; kingdom Viridiplantae; phylum Streptophyta; class Pinopsida; order Pinales; family Pinaceae; genus Pinus; species Pinus taeda. The sequence continues at coordinate 52,393 of APFE030030889.1, read as the reverse complement.
GTAGAAGGATTTATGGTGTTTTTTCAATTGTGGGAAATAGAAATGCCATACATTATGGTGCTTCTTGGTACAATATTACCGATTCATGGAGAAAGATCAATGGTTCCTTGGGTGGAACTTTACCAATGTGTGGGTGGGACCAAGCTCATGAGATTCATTTTTTGCTACCATCACAATGAAATACAACCAAATTGACTCATGAGATTCATTTTTTACTGCCATAACAATGAACTACATCCAAATTGGTTATAAAAGATTACATTGTTAAAAGTTAATTTTTAGCTTTAAAGTTTTAAATAACATGGAAACCCATAATATTAGTATTAGATAATTAAACATTAATAAAAAATATTTATAGTTCTTTTGTTAATTGTATAAAATCCAAATATAAAAATTACAACTTACAACATGGTTAATTATTTCATAATTTTGAAAAATAAAAAATATAATTTTTTGAAGTGAGTATACAATAAGATAAGAAAATATACATTCCATACATTTTGATATATTCATAAAATATAATGTTTTTAAAATTTATAAAAAATAAATAAAAATATAATTAAAAAATTTATTGATCATCCAAATTAATAATTTAATTTTTGCCACATTTTCTCTCCCACCTTAGTGTATTCGAATGAATGTTGAGTAGTTGAAAAAAAGGAAAGACCATTTTGTTGTGTTTTCCTCCCCACCTTAGTGTATTCGATAAATGTTGAGTAGTCGAAAAAAGAGGAAAGACCATTATATTTTGTTTTCTTCCCCGCCTTAGTGTATTCGAATGAATATTGAGTAGTTGAAAAAAAAAGGAAATACGAGAACAAGTTTTCTTCTCGGCCTTAGTGTATTCGAATGAATGTTGAGTAGTTGAAAGAAAAAGGAAAGACCATGGGCACAGTACAATCTAATATGTGGCTATATGGAAATAGATACAGGTAGCTGGATCAATCTTTAGGGTTTCTACATCGATGGTCATTCTTAGAATTAATTTGCAGATTTGTTTTATATTTTCACATGAAATATATGTTGAGTAGTTGAGAAAAAAAGGAAAGACAATGGGCACAATATAATCTGATTTGTGGCTATATGGGAATAGTTATAGGTCGTTGGATGAATTTTTAGGGTTTCTAGATCAATGGGCATTCTTAGAATTGATTTGCAAATTTGTTTTATATTTTCAAATGAAATGTTGCAGTAATTCATTGGAAGTTATTGTTTCATGGTTGAATATGGATGCATTGAGAAATAAGATTGACGAGGATCTCTTCAATGGCTTGCTCACAAAACATGGATCTATTTTTTATGGGAAAATTTGGACCACAATGGAAGGATCAAAAGCCTTGGTCTTCTTTCAAGAGCCCAGGAAAATACTTGCACAGGTACCCTTTCTCTCCTTTAATTCCTTCCTCGATTTCAATTGCTTCAAGCAATCTACCAACTTATTCACCTGAAATTAGGTTATTTGGGTTCTTTTTTTAAGAATTTAGCTTTAAATGAACTAGCCCCACAATTAATATATTGGCAATGAAATTTATAAAAAATATACACTGAACTCTTACAATAGTTTGGTAGTATACCACACCACAAATTACAAAAATAGTAGTTTGGTAGTATACCACACCAGGAAAATAGTGGAAAAAACAACAACGTAGACTTCTCGTGATAAATCCCTACCCTCCCTCATTTCAATGCAACACGAAAATATTTTCTTGCTCTCTTTCCATTTCACAGGAGTTCTTAATCAGAAATCTCAATTTCAAGCTTTGTTACTAGAAACGGGACAGAAGTCTTCATCTCCGGAAAAAACCATATAAAAAAGGGAACGGTATAGAAAACAATGTTTTATATGGTAGTTTTAGTTTTTTAATGCAAGAAAATAGGTTTTCCAAAAACAGTTTGTTTCTTGAAACTATTTTACGGGGAGTAGTCTACCTAGGTGGAGGAATTTCCCAATTTCCATCGCCGCTCAGAAAATTGTCTGGCTCCAGCTGTCGGCAATCCCTCCACCCTCCACCACCCTCCCCTAGCTTTGCCACCCTCGGTCCACCACTCTGCATTAATTCCCTGACAAATTGGATCGGAGCTGGTCTGACAGAATTTTCCACTGTGAAGAGTTAATGCAATTTCCAATTCAAAATGGAGGAATTTGGAAATCGCGGGCTGCTCCCCCAACCAACTCAACTCGGCCCCTGCAGCTCACTCACCTTCCTCCTCAACTCAGTGCTTGTAGCTCACCACAAAGCTCCGGCCCAAGCAATTCCTCCGCTCTGCAGCTCACCACCCAGGGGACATGACATTCAAGTTTAGGTTCCCTTGAAGCTAGAAATATTTTCTTTGAGGTAGATTAACGCTTTCTCCTGAAACAACCAAGTTTACTGCAGCCCAAGTCGAAGCCTGAGGCACCTTGAGATCATTTGAGGTAGGAAATCCAAGTCTCTTAGGGCATATTGGTGAAGTTTCTTAAGAGAGTCGAGGTATTTTGTAGCTAGAGATAGAGTTATGAAGCACCAAAAGTCATCTGAGGCAGGTCATCAAATTTCTCCAAGGAAATATTCTGAGATTTGTTCTGGTGTGAAGATATTCCGAAAACAGACTATGGTCTGTTTTATTATCCTGAACTTTGAAGCAACCAGAAGATCTAAATGTAACAGAAGTATCCCAGTAGAAGACGAATTCTACTGAAGATCTTTTAAACATTGGTACACATCAGAGTACCTCCACAGGTTCTACAAGTCTTGAGGCAGGTTAAGGAGGTGATTAGAACGAGACCACAACTCTCAGAACTCAGCTTTAGCTTCCATTTAACAGATTCAAATTTAGGATTATTTACTTAATTCTCTGATTAGAATTTACAAGGAATAATAGTTGTACACAGGCAGATCAAATCATTGATATATAGGTGCATAATTATTCATTGGTTACTTCTTGTTGAACTTGGAACTCATTGTTGTTGGTTGAATTTCACTACATAAATGCAGAGGGTTATCATTGATGAATAAATAGTGATATGGTTATTATGGAATGAGCGATGATAATTAGTGTGGATCATATAATATTGTGTTATTTGAATGAGTTGGTTTCACCATTGAATGAGCAAAAGAGATTTTATTGGAAGCCCTAGATACCTGAAACCCTAGATCAAAAATCTCCCTAGGATATTACAGGTAGTCATATTTTATGCTATTCATCCCCTATGTTATGCTAAGGGTACAACAGATGTCATCTGGTATCAAGACCTTGAGAAGACCTTAAGGAAAGAATCACAAGAAATGCAGCACAAGCCTTGTTTTTATCCATAACAACAAGAGTTCTCTCCCAATTGTGGATTTCCATTAATAGCAATGTCATTTGTACAAAGTTATGTCCACTTTTTCAAAAGACAGGAAACACTATAGACCAACACTTAAGAGACATTTAAATAGTGTCTACCTGAATAGATAACAACAAATATAAGAAGAAATATCGCTTCTTAGATTAAAAGACCATGTTGTGTCAAGTTCAGATGTGATCATTATGTATTAGAATCTCACATCCAATTTTTTCGTGTTTCATCATTCCAAAATTCATGGTGCTTATTCTTCAGACTAGAAAAAATCCAAACAATATCTGGATTCTGGAAAGCAATTTTCGAGCTTTTCTAATTTACAAAAATACCAAACATGTAAACATCTTCAGCATCTACACTAGCTGTCAATATGCAATAGAATCACTACAAATTACAGAAAACTCTAAGACAATGAAAAATGTGAGATTACTTGTGCATTGGTATTGAAGTTGCATAAAAGAAATTATTGAATTAAGGAACTGTGAAAAAAAATTGCAATGAATTTTAGACCTGAGTTTACTAACACCTTCTATGTTTTTCAGAACTAGGAATATTACTTCATAAATAGCAAAATATAGAAACCCTAATATATTTGCAGAACATTCATCCATTTCAGAATGGTTGCCATATGCAAACATTGAGTTATAAGAAAATATTGTAACTTGTTACCTAAAGATGTATCAACCATCACAAACAAACAATGTCTATAGATACATAAGCAAGAAAAGCAATAAAGACATTAGATACATTGCACTCATACGATTATGAACTTTTGTTGTTTTGTTCTATTATAAACCATGCCTAGCCTGACTTTTTTTTCTTCTTTTAATATTCTTCCTGCATTATTCAAGTAACCAATAGGATTGTATGTGTATCTGTATGCACTAGCACAGATCCATCTAGAGTCTAAACTATGGTCTGGTATGCATATTGCAAAGCTTGAGGTTGCAGCACATAGTGTTGTACAACTCCCCCACATAAGAGTTGATGGATTACCCAAAACCCCTGACTTAGGCTTTTGAATGTAGTTTGATGTAAATGTTCAAATCCCCCATAGACGAGTTGATTGATTGGCCTCACCCTCATTTGAGTTATAGAATACATTTCTTTCTATTTCCATATTCAGTACACCATCTAAATTAATTGCACCTTTACATCACTACTCAAAGTTGATGGAATACCCGCACTAACGTTTAAACAAATTTGAAAGATCAAGTTTTGTTTTAGCTTTGGGTAGCTAATGAAATAATGATGATCTAGACACGAAATTCACCTATGAATGAGACTTCTTTGTGTGTGAACTAAAGATTAGTATAACAATTTGAATCATATAATCATATAACAATTTGATTAAATAATGTTAAATAACAAAATCCTATAACAATTATTAGGTACAGTATTTGAATCATATAATAATATAACAATTAGGTCCAACCATTCTTCTCTAGTTCACCCATCCAGTTGAGGAAGCCTTATACTTTGCACTAGGCCTATCAAACCCCACATTGTCAAGTAGAGGGTTGCAGGAGCTCACTTGTGCAAACAAACAAACCAACACCGCAAACTCAAGTGAAGTTCACTCCAAAATTTCACTGAAATGACTTTTGATTACATAATTATATACATGAAACAATCTCCTTGGATGAATTTTTGACTAAGCTAACCTGTGATATAAAGGACTTATTTTCATGTTCTCTCTATAGCTAGAGAGGTAGGGGATGTGTCCTTATTTCCTCATGATAATGCAATTTTTACAAAGGAATGCATTGAAGAAGAGGAAATTCATATTGTGGTTTGTGGAGAATGTTGGATACCTATACCAATAGGTTTCATATTTCATGATTGGCAAATTCAAATGCCAAATATGCTCTACTTTGCTGATACAAAGATCCCATATTTCCAAGAGTAGGCAAGGTGTGTACATGCCTTCATATTTACTAAATTTTGATGGATGGTCCAACAATCCAATCTGGATCATGCCATGTTTCAATTTTATGTTGTAGAGTAGAGAAAGAAGTCTGTCCAAACTGTTTAATCTTGGCAGACCAATAGTTAGGCAGAGAAGCTAAGGTTCCCAACTGCTTAATCTGGGGCCTTGGAAG